>JAJOZX010000081.1:1757500-1802500 GCA_023014485.1 Bathynomus jamesi | reverse complement strand
CGGCCACTGCCGACAGGTCGGAAAAATAGTCGAAGAGAATAGGAAAGGGGTGAAAAATGAAAAGAAGAAAATAAGAACGCTTACAAACCATGCAAACACAGTCTTAACTCAAAGAAACACTGTCATACCATGCAAACTACAGACATGCAAGTAAAGAGAGGATAGAAAAGAAGAAAAAGAAAAAAGTATGAAGAGTATAACAAAAAGTGGGTTAGTTTGCGCTACGAACTACATCTAAGTTCGTGTTACTTTTTTTTTTTAATATAAATTTAACGCTGGCATATCACACCCTAGCATCAAGCGTCAACAGATTCAAACCTCGACTATCACCCCCAGAGCTCCTGTTGTTAATTTCATTATTTTAAACGTTGTTAATATTTTTAAAATCTCTATCTAAACGGTTTTTTAAACATAACTCTTTAATCCTATCTTCGTAAGACTTGATGCGTAGTGACGGAATTAGTTTCGTGGTGCGTTGCTGAACCTTTTCCAACCTATCGATATCCTCACGCAAATACGGGCACCAAAACTGAACGGCATATTCTAAGTGAGGCCTGACTAGGGACTCGTAAAGGGGCAATATAATAATCGATTTAATTTCGAAATTACGCGCTATGAAGCCTAATATCCTGTTAGCTTTTGCGCAAGACTCTAGGCCAGTGATGCACAAACCCTGGCCCGCGGGCCAAATGTGTCCCCCACGGGTCTTTTCAGTGGCCCCACGGGTCTTTTCAATTCAATGAAAAAGTTAGAATATAAAAGTGACCAAGTTTATGACTTAGATGGAAAGTAAGTAGTCTAATACATTTAGTTATTTTCTTCGCTTGGCCCTCACATCAAAAACGTTTGTGCACCACTGCTCTAGGCACTGGTTCCTAACTTTTAAATCCTTAGATACGCGTACGCCTAAATCTACCTCGTCAACGCTCGCTAACTGTCGAACGTCCATCGTGTACGTGTAATTATTGTTACGAGAACGTACATGCAAAACTTTACATTTGTCTACGTTAAATTGCATCTGCCACTTATCCGTCCACTCCATAATCCTATTTACATCGTCTTGGAGCCTATTTCTATCGTCCACGTTAAGAACTTTATCGCCTATTTTAGTATTGTCCGCGAATTTCGACAAATTACTGGTCAAGCCTACATCTATGTCGTTAATGTGGATTACGAATAGCAATAGGCCTAACACTGAACCCTGAGGGGCACCGCCACCTACATCCAGCTACCCCGATTCCATACCATTAACAACAACCCTGTTTCCTGGCACGAAGCCATTCCTCTAACCAATTAGCTACCTGACCGCGCATACCGTGCCCTTTAACCTTCGCAATTAATCTTCTATGCGAACTGTATCGAACGCTATTTTAGAATCTAAATAAATAACGTCAGCCGCTCTATGCCTATCGTAATCGTGCACTATTACGTTATAAAACTCTCAACAAATTAATTAAACAAGATTTATGGCGTCGAAACCCATGCAGCCTACTATTAATCAAATAGCGACTTTCTAAGTGATCGACGATACGAGCCCTAACTACAGATTCCAAAAGTACTGACAATTGACGTAAGCTAATAGGCCTATAATTGCTAGCTACTGTGCGATCGCCTTTTTCAAAAATGAGCGTAACGTTAGCTAATTTGAAGTCTTCAGGAATAATCCTCATTTCCAGTGATTTATTAAAAAAATTTTGTTAATGGGCTTACGATAACGTCTTTCAAATGTTTAGGATAAAGCGCGTCAAGGCCTGGAGTAGGGTTTCTCTTTATATGCAGCTTTCTTCATCCCGGGAAATCCAGGAAATGGTTGTATATTTAAGAGAGCGGTAATTTTTTTTATTGTTCAGTGATAAAATACCCTTTTAGAATTTGGATAACCAATTACTTATGCCTAGATGACCACTTTTACATTGTAATACTTGAATTGAGTTTACCAATCAGTGGTAGCTATTTATTATTTATTAAACATAATATTTATCATGCGTATTCAGGAAATAAGAATGGTTTCATGTATTATGATGATTTAGTGAGTGACACCTAGTATGCCTTTTTATTTTTGATGTAGAAAGAATACTGAAAATTATATTTTTCTCCGCAATTTTTTAAACCTATTTTTTCTTCTTTTTTGATTCAGTTTATTGTAAAAGTAGCTAAACTGACTAAACTGAAGAAAATGAGCATTATGCATTTTCTTCCCTAAAAATAGCCCATAAAATGAACATAATCATTTAGCATATTTTTAGCATAAAATGGAAACAGGTTTAGCATAATTTTAGGCGATTTAGCATAATTTAGCAGTAGGTTTAACATAATTTGGCTAAAAATTTCTGGAAACACTACAAGAAAGTTGCCAGAACTATTTGACAAAAAGTAGCCCAGCTTTGTAAAAAAAAAAAGTAGTGAAATTAAAATTCAATATCACAATTCAGAACAAATAATATTAAATTCAAAACATCGTACGAAAGTCAAAATTATCGTATTTATGCGATAATTATCGTACGTCTGGGAACGCTGTCTGTGGGTCAGTAAGTAGTTGCATGCAAGATGAGTTGCCTGCGATCGCTAGATAATATACTGACTCGGTTCCTTGTATTATACGCAGCGCTAGCGACATTCCCTCGGCCAGTTTTTGGCATACGGCCCCACTTTTAGATTGCTCTAAGTTGCTAATGCTAGTAGGTGTTCATTTAAGAAAGCAGAAAAGTAAAATAAAATGTGGTAAATATTATGCAGTTTTCTTTAATCCTACCCAAGAGCCTTCTAATAACGAAAGAAAAAACAAATAAATCAATAAAAAATAAATTAAGTAATTTTAAAATTCCGGGATTTCCCGAGATTTTCAAATCCAATAAAAACAGCCGGGATTCCGGGAAAGAAACCCTAGCCCGGAGACTTGCTAACTTTTAGCTTATCGATATAATGTGCAATCTCACCCTCGTAAACAGTTATTTCATTCAAAATAGTCTCTCTACTAAATGGAACGATATCGACCACGTCGGGGACATTATTTACGTCTTCTACGGGAAAAACTGCAGCAAAAAAGTTGTTACAAATACCTGCCATCACCCGAGCGTCGGAAGCCAAAGCGTCTAAATTACGCTTAGTATTCCTAACATCTTTTAACCTGACGTCTAAGCTCGATATATCTATTAAAGTTAGCTACCATGCAATTGCGCTTATTAAGTTTATACGCTCTGTTACGCTCGTTTATAAACACCTATTTCCCTAGTCCACCACTTGGGCCTACCATGATTTCTAGTGCGTTTGAGCCTATGTGGAATAAACTCCCTTTCGATATTCAAAAAAACTTTCTTTGAACGCCTCCCAATGAAAATTTGCGTCATTACACACAAATAAATTATCCCAGTCCACTACTCTCATCCTGTCCGCAAAACTCTCAAAATTAGCCTTACGAAAATCAGGGACTTCTATTGCGCTACTAGTTTTACTGTTTTTCTATCAATAGCTTAAACCTAATAACTTGACGATCACTGCATCCCAAACTCTCACCTACTTCCAAACCTTCGACTATATTTTCGTCATTCGTCATCAGCACGTCTAAAATATTGTCACCGCCCGTTGGTTCGGTAACCATCTGTCGTAAAAAATTATCTTCCATGAACTCAGTCTCAAACCTTCATCATTATTAGTAAAAGTCTCGTAATTAACGTTAGGGCAGTTAAAGTTTTCGACAATTATAAGGGGTGGTAAACAATGATTGTTCCCCACTGCACAGATGAAACTAATAGAGGTACAAAAAACTGATTGTTGCGTCTTTTAGACAATTTAATTCTATGTCTAAACAAAACCTCTCAATAGTTGGTGTTGCCTCCTTGTGCTTGGCGGACGGCTTCAAGTCGGCAAGGGTAGGAGGTGAGGAGAGACTCGAAAAGGTCAGTAACGTACTCAAGATTTTGGAGGATTGTTTCGATGTGCTGTCCGTGGTCCGGCGGCAGAATCGGGTGGCTGGTGGTTCAGCAAACATCAAGGATTCCACTCGGTCTTTCAGGATGGATCCTGAAAGATTCTGCCGCCGGACCATGGAGCAGCACATCGAAACAATCCTCCGAAATCTTGAGTACGACACTGACCTTTTCGAGTCTCTATTGAGTGGTTTTGTTTAGACGTAAAATTATTGTCTAAAAGATGCAACAACCAGTTTTTTTGTACGTCTGTTAGTTTCATCTGTGCAGGGTGGGGCAATCATTGTTTACCACCCCGTACTATCCGATTATTAATAAAGTTACCAAGAAGTGTGTAAAATCTACTCTAGTATCAGCATCGAGGGGTTGAACGGGAGGTCTATAAACAACGAAATTAAAGCTGATACTACGCGCTCTAACTTCAACGCATATCGCATTAATTGCTGCCGGAAAATCTATCTTAACCTCGATAGCCCTAAGGGAATTACAAATGTACAACGAAACGTCGCCACCAATCCTATGTAATCTATCATTAGTAAAAAGTTTAAAACCCGCTATATCAAGTTCCCCCAACAAGTCCCGAGTTACGGTATTTAACCACGTTTCGGTTATAGCAACTATATCGTAGTTCCCGCAATAAATCATCGCCTTAAATTCGCCCAATTTATTTCTAGTACTACGCGCATTACAATAAGAGACGTTTAAATTATTTTTTACCATGAATCGGCGTTTTAAACTATTTTTCACGTCGGACTGGCGCTTCCTGGAGAGGGCTTCGACCTATACAGCTTTCGAACGTTCTCATCGATTAACCTACCTGGCCTAGCATTCCTTATTTCATTGAAATGCACCCCCATCTTTTATAAAAACTAGAATCACTAAATTCTGACCACAGCTTTACGAAGGGTACATTTTCCTCACCACAAATCTCTTCTAGCTTAGTGTTAAAAAATATTGTTTTTGACGTAATCCTATGACCTAAACCGTGCCTAAGGGTAATACCTAGAACTAAAGCCTATCTGACCTTGCCTTCAGGGACCTAATTACCCCGCTGTATCTCTCCAAAAGGTCAGGTACTCTCGTATCAGGCCTATATGAGTCGTTGCCCTCTACCATCGTCACCAACGTCGAGTGACGGAAAGCAACATCAATCCTATCTACTTCGTCTCTAATTCTGTCAACTCTGGCCCCTGGTAGATAGACCCTCCTCCTCTTCGTTGCCTTCCTTTCAATAAACTCCTTATCCATATGACGACCTAAGGAGTCCCCAATTATAATTGTTTCCCCCTCGTTCACATCCCTATCCAACTTGGCGAAAGGGTTCGAAACCTCGATTAGGGGGGGGGGATTCCTATCACCTAACATACGTGGCCTAGCTCCACCCTTAACTACTCTAAATCCCTCCCCGTCTATTAATTTCGGGCTTACCTTAACCCCTTCTTCAACTCTATCTAACCTTCCCGATAAGCTACCTATACTAGAAACTAGGTTCCTAACCTTACCCTTCAACTTACTAACGTTGAAGACGTTAGTATAGGTTCGGCCATCAACTGTAAGCCTACCCCTGCCCTCATCAAGCGTTGTCAGTCTTCCCGTCACCTCGCGTATACTACTTTTTAAATCCACTATCTCTTCACTCACATCACAAAAGAAACAAACCGATTTCTCGGTAATCGCCATAGGACCGCTGTTGTAATCTTTAAAATCAGTATACCACCGATTAACCCCACACCTAGCACACGACACTTTTTGCGACGGCATCGCGCAAGTTAAAGTAATTAACGTTTATAACAGTCACAAGATTAAATTAAATTAAGCCGGCACGCTTTGAAAACTTCGAAATCACTAAAAACCACTAATATTCAGTTACTTAACAATAACAATATGAATATAAACGCAATTATATAAAATTTTGAACTTTCCAACAGTAAATTTATCGGCAATATCCAAAAGTAGAAACAACAACAGAGAGCCCAGGAAATACGTCGGCTCAATAAGAAGTCTGGCTGACTGCCGACGAATGAGTAAGGTTAAAGCGAAGGTACTATTTAATCACCAGCGTAGCCAGGGGGAGCCACTGATGCCATGGCCCCCACAATCCCATATAATTTATTATAGCTATTCGTTTATAAATAAATATAACTAATGCAAGGTCATAAAATCATAAAAAAACTGAAAGGGCTGAAAACTGCACGATTGAGTTGGGAGAAAACTGATTTTTCTGCCGGATCTTCCTGACGAGAAGACTTATACCTTTATGGCCCAGTGTAGCAAATTTGGGAGCAATGAAAGAATAAGCACCCCAAATCAATTTAGGGTGCTTTTTCTTGGATTGGGGTCGAACGAGGGTGCTTATTCTTGGATTGATCTAAAATGGTGTTAAAATGTAATTAATTGCTCTAAAATGGTGTTAAAATGTAATTAATTGCTCTAAAATGGTTAATTGAATGCCCAGTTAGGTTAATTGTACAGTTGACCTAACCTGGCATTCAATTAACCTAACTGGGCACTCAATAATTTTACGGTAGGTTTCGATATATATATATATATATATATATATATATATACACACAAAGGTGGGCACCCGGGCCTCAAAAAGGACCGACGGTCCCGGTCCCGGTCCTTGCCTCAAACTGGACCGACGGTCACGGTCACGGTCAGAGCTGGGCAATAAATACATTGAATGTATTTAAATACTAAATACTAAATACATGGGAGAAATGTATTTAAATACTAAATACTAAATACATTTTACGAATGTATTTAGATACTAAATACAAAATACATCAATTGTATTTAAATACATTTGTAAATACATTTTAAATACATACAAATTTTAACATATGCATTCACTAATTCACTAAGCCATGACACGCACACGATAAAGAAATCAACCGCTTTCGACTAAGAGTGGCACACAACTGATTGAACTGACACGTTGAAACATGAACCATGCTGTACTACACTGTCGAAGCGTCGTACTGTGCTAGTACAGAACGTGTATTAAACCAGTAAAAGTATTTACATTTTTATATTTTGAGTATTTAAATACATTGTATTTAAATACTCATTAAAGTATTTAAATACTATATTTAAATACATGAAAAACAATGTATTTATAAATACAGTTCTAAATACACAAATGTATTTAAATACGTATTTAAATACAAATGTATTTAAATACTGCCCAGCTCTGGTCACGGTCCTTTCTGAAGATAGGACCTAGGAACGACTCGGTCCTCGGTCCTTATATATAATATAAGTGAAAAATTTGATTAAAATGAAAAATGAAATTAAAGACACCGGAAATCTTTAATTTTATTAACGTAAATTATAATTAATACAATACATAAATGATGAAAAAAAGTTATTAAGTTAAATGCTTGAGTTTCCCTTCAAGAAGACTAGCATTTCAAAATGGCTGTCACTGAGCCCTGACTTTTTCGGCTTGAGGACGTCCTTCCCCAAAGAGAAGAGCCTCTCCACGGCGGCACTGGATGGGATAGGCGTGTTAAACTTGATGAACACAGGTTACACAGCAAGCACTTGTACTCCAGGTTCTGCTCACCCTTGGGGCCCAGGTATTCAAAGTATTTGTCCAGGTACGGCCAGGGATTGCCGGGTTCAGTTCTTCCGCTAGGAGCTCCAGTTGCTTGACTTGAAGTTGAAGCACTAACATCAGTAGATTCTTCGTCTCCTTCAGGTGTTGAAACAAGTTTCAGTTCAGTCTCAGTCTCTTTCTGAGTCTTCTGGAGGAAACGATCCATCTTCTTTAGAACTTCAAATAATCACTAAACACACTAAAATCACTAAAAAAGACCGTCCGGACCGGACCGTCCGGAATTGCTTAAAAATGGACCGTCGCTCCTCATTTCGGTCCTCACTGAGAAAAGACCGACTTTCCCGCTCACGGTCCTTAAAAAGGACCGAGTTCCTGGAGTTCGGTCCTTTTGGAACTCGGTCCTGCCCACCTTTGTATATATATATATATATATATGTGTGTGTGTGTGTGTAAAGAACGACGCTTGTATAGGAGAATATTCGCACAAGATGAGGAGGGAGAACGAAACAAATGAAAAAAATGAGGTAACCACCCGGGAATCGAACCCGGGATCTTCCGATTGCCGGTCAGATATGATAACCATTACACCACGGGCCTCACTCGATCAAATGCCGTAATTCTCCTACATACGCGCAGAAACCAATGCCCCAAGGGGGCACCTCCCGCATGCCGTACATTATATACATTTTAACTGCAAACACGGCATGCGGGAGGTGCCCCCTTGGGGCATTGGTTTCTGCGCGTATGTAGGAGAATTACGGCATTTGATCGAGTGAGGCCCATGGTGTAATGGTTATCATATCTGACCGGCAATCGGAAGATCCCGGGTTCGATTCCCGGGTGGTTACCTCATTTTTTCACTTGTTTCGTTCTCCCTCCTCATCTTGCGCGGAATATTCTCCTATACAAGCGTCGTTCTTTACGTTAATTATACTGCGTGTTTGCAGTTAAAATGTATATTTTATATATATATATATATATATTATATATATATATATATTATATCATAAATGGTAGCACTTCAAACTGAAGTGTTACCATTATTGGTTGAAGATCCATTGCCAGTAATAAATTGGTGTAAGGGGAAAAATCTTATTAAAAAAGTGATGTTGTGTACTAAGTGCGATCAAGCAATGGCCTGGACAAAGTTTGATGAATGTTGATGTTAAAATCCTTTAGTTTAGATTGAGGTCGAATTGGGGTGTTGTTTTTTGGACTGGGGTCTAACTGGAGTGCTTTTTCTTGGATTGGGGACTTTGGGGTGCTTATTCTTGGATTGCTCCCAAATTTGTAACGTTTCAGTATTTTAAACGTAAATCATTATTTTTCTTATTTTTAATGTTACATGCAGTACAAGGGTTAGACTGTTACATACATTACAAATGGACTGAATAAATGTTATTTTAATCGACCCCTATATCTGATGGCCCTGGACCTCCCACAATCAAAAATCCTGGCAACGCCCATGTACTGTATCTAATCAATAAAATATATTTTCTAATGTAAATAATGCATTGAATTCTTAAAATATCTTTGATTCTGCAGACGACAACTTCGACAAGTACTTTGTTTACCAAAAAAAAAGGGACTTCATGAGCAAGCTCAGGAGGCGGCTCGAGAAAAACTCGAGTTAGCTCTCGTTACATCCGAGTTTTTGACCAAAAGAACATTACATTGTTTCTTTACATTTGGATAATATGAAGCTATTTGAGCCTACCACTACCAAGGTTATTCAAGTAAATGGTAAAGATATATTTTACGATAGAATTTTTAAAAAATCATTTCAGGTCAGTTAACGTGGTAATTTGAGTTGACTTCGCTCAACTTCAATTCAGTTAGTCCAAAAGAAAATAGAACGACTTTAAATAATCGTTTTGGTTAAATACATTTGTTATTTGGACGATGCTATTTTCACCGTACGGTGATTTTAGTATCGAGTGCTATTTTCACCGTACAGAATTTATATTATTTTATTATCACCAACTAAGGGTTTACGTTTATCTTTAGGAAGGAAAATATAGACTACAAAAAACAGACAATATATAAATTCTGGAAAATAAGGGCAATTGTTACTTTTCAGCCCAGACTGCTATTTCCCATGAAACCTAGGTTTTTCTCGTGGTTTTTGATGTGATTCATGCGAATCTGACCTTCATTTCCTTCGGAAATGACCAGTTGTTAAGATATATACCCCATCAATTTAGTGATGTAGCGGATGTCATTTTTTTCACATCTGCGGATGTGAATGCGGATGTTTGATTTCGACATCCGCGGATGCGGATGTCTACATTTTCGTTATTTTTTAGGATATATTCGAGATTTGTTGTGTTTAACGTATATAATAAGGAGTGATATTACTGAAACCAGGAGGGAAGCTTAAAATTTTAAGTGATTACAATATATATACTTGAATTGGAATTATTGGCGTTTCTGAATCTTTCAAAGAATTTTATTTTTAACTAGCTAGGTCTAGGCTTTTAGCCAGGCCTTATTATACCTTTTTGTGGTTATTTTGGTGTAGGGTAACATACTATTAGGCCTAGGGACCTAACTTGGGCCCTAGGCCACCTGGTTTGTTAATCGTAGGTAAGCCTGCGCCTGTACCTCGGTCTTGAGGAGGGTCGTATGGCTGAACACGATCGTTCATCACGAGATGCATCAGGGCTTGGAGTTGGAGTTGAGACTCAGGCTCAGCCTAGGTCTGGCCCATCCCATAACCTTGAGAACCTTGACCCCGATCAGTTAAGCGACTCAAACTCTGAAATGGATATTCCTTTAGCTGTTTCTCAGCAGCCTAAGGCTTCTAGAAATGCTAAACGAGACAATAGGCTTAAGCAAACCAAACGTAAAAAGTCTCCTCCTGGAAGTCCAAATTCATCTAGATCTAGTGTTGGTAATGACATTAGTATTTTTGACCCCTTAGATTCTTGTGAATTGGAAACTGCTGTTGCAGATGCCACAGCTGAATTTTTGGGCTGGCAGAGCCAGAAGACCAGAAGTTCTAAAAAGCGGGCTAAGGCAAGCCCAAGTTCAACAAGGCAATATACGCCTCTTTTTACTGAAACTGAGATCAGGTCTACTACAATAGGCCCATCCCAAGAAGCTGCTCCTGGTACTTCTGGTTTCGACACTGTTTCTGAGGAAGGAATGGGAAAGGTTAATCAGAATCTGGGTCTATCACCAGATCCAGTTGGCTCCATTTCAGCTTGTCAGAATGGTAAATTGGCTGATGCCTTCCGAAGGCCGTATAAGAATATAGTTCCACAACGAATGGGCCTAGCTGAAATCAATAAACTTTCACTGAGTGATTTTGCTCCCCAGATCTCTTCAGAGACTGTTGTTAGGACTATTGTGCTATGGTTTGATGATGCTTGTCATCATCAGGCAGTGGAGGAATTTTTGCAAAGCAAAATTAAGGTGGTTGGGCAGCTTAGGGATTCTATATTGAGTTCACTTAGGATCACTGGGTTCCGCCCGAATCCTCTTCGCCATTGTTTGGCAATTGATCTTGACCAACAGTCTTATGATACCCTTTCTCTGCAGAAGATCACCACATTTGGTACATTCCAAGTGTCTTGCCGATTGCCCGCAAGCAAACAGGGCAATTATGGAATAGTATACAATATAGATAATTCCTTAATGGACTCAGAGATATTATCTGAGCTTGAATATAGTAATCCTACTATAAAAATAAAATCTGTTTCCCGCTTCCAGCCTCCAAAAAACAGGAATTCTTTGGGCTCAAATTTATCATTGTCCCCGCCAGTTAAAGTGGAGTTTGAGGGGCCTATTCCTCCTCATCTGTACCTTTATTATGAAAGATATAGAGTTAAAGAATTTGTACCTAGGCCTATTCGATGTTTTAAATGTCAACTTTTTGGACATATAGCTCAATCTTGTCGAGCTACCACTGATCATTGTGCAGTATGCGCAGGTCCCCACAGAACAGATACTTGTCAGGTACAGTCTGTACATCGTTGCTTCAATTGTGATGGCCCTCATATGGCTTCTTCAACTGAATGCCCAGCATTCACAGAAGCAAATTTAGTTTCAAAAATGGTTAAAAAACATGAGATGAGCTATAGTACAGCTGTCAAGTTAGTCCATAAAGTTACTCGAAACACCAAGGTTCACCCTATCCCCAGTGCTGTATCAGTGCCCTCCAATGATGGATTGTCCCATGGCAGTAGGGGTCCCAAACCGGCTAGGTTGGAGCTTACCTCTGGTGCTGGGCCTTCTCATCATGTTGAGGTTCATGCAAATGTCTCCCCACCAATTATTAACTACAAGAGTTTACCTCCACCCCCCCCTAAACCAATTATGTGTGACATGTCCACACAAACTTCAGCTCCTACGGAAACTCTCCCTGCACCAATTAAGCATGGCATGTCCACACAAACTATGGCTTCCAAGGAAATAGAAAGTAAGACTAAAGTTACTCCACAAAAAACCAGTATATTGGACTTTATTCCCCTTGATACACTAACTACTCTTATAAATGATATTGTTGCCACCTGTAAAACTACTTCTATTGCAGGTCCCCATCCTGCATCAAGAGTGCGAAAACTTTTCATGAAAGCATTTTCTAGTACCTCTATCAAAAATACTCGTTCATCTCTGAAACCAGCTTCACCATCCCAAAACAAACATGGATAATAGGTTTTCTTTAATATTTTGGAATGCTCGTAGTCTACTTAGTAACCTTAGTGAGTTTAAGTTAATGTTGTATAAGCAGCGTCCCGCACTTTGTTTTGTATGTGAATCTTGGTTGAAATCTCACATTAATCCCAGGTTTCCAGGATACTGTATTATTAGGAAAGATAGGACCCATGGTCATGGTGGTGGGGTACTACTACTACTACTACGCAATGATTGTACACTTTTACCATTCCCATTGCAAGAATATCCAAATGGTCAGTTTGGGATCCTAGCCTGTAAAGCTTATCTTGACAATAGCTGGCTCACAGTATTTGGTATTTACAACCCTCATGGTTATCAGGTTTTGTCTCCCTCAGAGTTAGACTTTTACATCTCCCAAAGCCCCCCAGCCTCAAAGATCATAATCTGTGGAGATCTTAACGGCAAGCATCCTTCTTGGTCTTGTGGCACACCCAATCAGGCTGGGAAGGACCTCTTTAACTATATCTTGAATTCTCCCACTTTATGTTTACTTAGCCCTCCTCATTTAGTTACTTTTTATGATTCATTCTCCGGTTCCCCCTCATCCTTGGACCTGTGCATTGGGTCTGTATCTTTCCTCAGTGTGATCGAAATCAAGACCTTGGCCGATATTGGCAGTGACCATCTTCCAGTAATAGCTTCTCTCCCCCTTGCAGCTGCTTCTGACAGTATTACCCTCCGAACAAAGTGGAAGATTCCCCGTAACTTTGATTGGAGAAATTGGTCAAAAGTGCTCTTCTCCTTTTGTGATACCCATGCAACATCTGACAATCCAGTTACTCCCCAATCCATTGCAGATGATTTAAATCATCTTGCCTCTACTCTGTTCACCAAATCATCAGGGAAACCCAAACTGACAGCAAATAAGCCTTGGTGGAACGAAGCCTGCTCACGGGCAGTAGCTTTACGCCGCCTAGCAAAGAGACGCTACCACAGGAATTGTACAATCCCCAATTTAATAGACTGTAAGAAAAGAACTGCACAGGCTAAAAGAATTATTAAAAAAGCAAAACGTGACTCCTGGAAAGTTTTCTGCTCCTCTCTAAATTGCCACGCTCCAATCTCACAAGTGTGGAGGAGATTTAACTCTGTTAGGGGAGTCAGAATATACCATCAATTCCCCGTTCAAATTGACAACAAACCATTAGCCCCCGAGGACAAGGCCCTCGCTTTTAGTAACTATTTTTCTACCATGTTTCATGGTTCCTTTCAACATTTAAATACAGCCTCTCAAACTGAGTTTATCTCATCAAGTATGAATACCCCTATGGATGATCTGGATGTTCCTTTCCATCTTCATGAACTTGCTTCTGTTTTAATAACTCTCCCAGACAATAAGGCTGCTGGTTCCGATGATATACCGTATGAATTTTACAAATATGCTCCCCCTCAGTTTCATTTACAATTGCTAACACTTTTTAATCACTCATGGGAATTCAGTATAATCCCACCTCCCTGGGGGCATGCACTTATTATGCCAATACCAAAGGCAAATAAAGATTTAACCTTCTTACAATCATATAGGCCCATTTCTCTCTTAAACACACATTGTAAAATTATGGAAAAAATGGTCTACAATAGACTGTATTACTATGTGGAATCACACCACCTCCTCTCACCCTTTCAAAGTGGATTCCGTAAAGGCAGAAGTGTCATTGATCAACTACTTAGGCTAGAACATGTCATCAAAGAAGTATTAGTTACAAAATCAGTATGTGTAGTTGTCTTCATTGATCTCAAGAGTGCCTTTGATTCGGTCTCTCACAAAGAATTGCTTTTCAAGTTGGCAAATTTGGGTATCACTGGAAAGTTGTTGCAGTGGCTTCGGGCATTTCTGGAGAATAGAACATATCAGGTCTGTCTGCAGGGTTGCTTCTCTCCCTCTGTGGCCTCCTCAGTGGGTGTACCACAGGGATCTATTCTGAGTCCCTTGCTATTTTCAATCATGTTATCTGACCTTCCCTCCTTGGAACCTGTTAAACTCTCTGCTTTTGCAGATGATTTGGCAATTTTTCATAGTGCTGGTACCCTCGACGAAGCTATTTCTGGGATTCAAGCTGCTTTGGATAGAATTAATGCTTGGACTGCTGAATGGGGATTTAGCGTTAGCCCCCTGAAATCCTCTTTCCAAATTTATACCAGAAAAAAGATCAGAACTCTTCCTAACTTAATTTTCAACCTTGCCCCCATTCCTTTTGTCAGAATTCAGAAATTTCTAGGTCTTTATTTTGATGCTCCCTACCTTACTTGGAAGCCTCATATTGAACATCTTGTTACAAACTGTTCTTCTAGATTAAACATTTTAAAAACACTCACTGGATCATCTTGGGGTTGTCAACGACAAATCCTGCTATCATTTTATTCTGCCTTTATTCGTAGTAAGATAGAATATGGAGCAATTTTGTATGGTTCTGCTGCTACAGTTCATTTAAAGAAACTTGATGTATTGCAGAATTCAGCTTTAAGGATAATTACTGGAGCTCTACGCTCTACACCAATAATATCTCTGCATTGTGAACTCAATGTTTGGACCCTGGAAGAAAGACGTACCCTCTTACTACTGACCACACTTTATCGATTCTATGGGGCAGACTCCCAACATCCTGTTTTACTGGAAGTCATAGATGACTTCCCAAAACATCGCATGCTGCCATGGCATATAGTTTCTAGGGGCTCCTATATAATCAGAGCTATGTCAGCACTGATTTTGCGTGGTATTGATCTTCCTTCTCCAAACTATGTCCCCTGTCTCCCTCCCTTCCCACCTTGGGAAACCAATTGCAATTTACCAATCTCTACAGACCTTGTCCTACCTGTTACTAAGAAGGACGCACCCCATCTTCTTCGTGCTGCATTTTATAGTACTTTGGAAATTAGACATGAACAATCAATCCAGATCTTTACAGATGGGTCTCGAACAGTGCTTACAAATACTGGTACAGTATCTGTTGCTGCCGCATTCTATATTCCATCTTTACAGGTTGAGTGCTTTTGGCACCTATCTGATATACTCTCAGTGTTATCGGCAGAATTGGTAGCAATCCAGATGGGCCTTAGGTGGCTCATTGAAAATGCGCATCTTCCTGGTGCATTTGTTTTCTGTGTCGACTCATTATCAGCCCTTCATTCATTACCTCATGGTAATTACACGGAAATAACTTCAGATATTGTGTCAGCTGTGAGGTCACTGTGTGGCAGGGGTATTCATGTGTCTTTTCAGTGGACCCCTGCCCATTGTGGTGTCATATCGAACGAGAAAGTGGATCGGTTAGCTAAACTTGGGCATTCACTTCCCCGCATAACAGTCAGACCAGTTCCTCTATCTGATCTTCTTCTTCATGCCAAAAATGTCTTGGAACAGGAAAGGAGAGAAACCTGGCAAAGGAACAGGACCCTAACACCTCTTGGTCTTATAAAAAAAGATTTGGAGACCTGGCCTTGGGCATCAATATCTTGCCGACGATCTGAAGTAGTGTTGACACGCCTGAGGGTGCAACACACAGGCCTAAATGACCATTTTTATAGGCTAGGTATAGCAAACTCCCCATTTTGTGTTTCTTGCCATGTTCCAGAAACTGTTCCTCATATTCTCTTCACTTGTTGGAAATACCACTCGCTAAGAACGAAAATGCAGCACAAACTATCTAAAATAGGTGTCAAGAACATGACACTACAAATTCTCCTTGGAGGTGGTGGCTTCAGTCCCCCTCTACAATATCAAATCCAAAAGACTCTATTAATATTTCTAAAAGACTCTGGTTATATCAAACGCATTTAACGTTGCTACAACACATACTGTACCATATTACCTAATTTATCAAATTACTTGTACCACACGTTATATACATATAATTATATGGTTATTATCTCGTATACTATATGCTGCATTGTGCTAACTCCTGTTTTCTATTTTTCATCTTGCAATAATTTAACAATTACCGAAATTGCTTTAATTTATAGTCTTGCTGATCATGGGACTATTTAAAAGGACCCTAAGTCAGCAATAAAACATCAAGTCAAGTCAAGTATATAATAAGTTATTATATAGAGAGAGCTGTAGCTATAATGTAGTATAATTGATTAATTGTACAATAATTGCTGTACTTTTCTCTGAACATATAAAATAATATCAAGCATCTAACTAATATAGAAATCAATTAGTGAATTCGTCTGCAAATAAATTCTTTATATTTTGTCGAGTTTCAGCCACAATTAGAAACCATAATTGTGTTACCAGGATGCGGGACGTGAACCCAACTCAAATGCACCCCACCGACCTCTTTCCCCAACCTCCACCCTTATAGAAAGAGATCTTTAATTAGCTTGATAACTATTTATATTAAGTTTAAAGTTTTATTAGGCATATTTATAAATGAGTAATTAAAATAAAGTAAACTAAGATGTTCATCGTTTAATATTCAAACTTAATTATAGGAAGGTTATGCTTAAGGAACATTAATTTTTCTGCCTTTTCTGCTGCCAGTCTGTTTCTCTTTTCATCATATATTAATCCAGCACTGCTAAATAATCTCTCGCTTGGTACGTTTGTTGGAGGACAGGCTAAATGTTTCCTTGCAAGTTTACTCAAGTATGGATAGATATTCTGCGTATTTTTCCACCAACTAATAGGATTGTCACATGCAGCCAGGCGTTTTTCTTGGTGATAGCTCTCGATCATTTTTACTACATCTTTTGACATCGCGTAGGTCTCGTCATCGCTGCTTGACTCAAGAAACTGAGAGAGAGATTCTGTGATAGATTTGCTCGTTGAAGGTGTTGGTTCTGTCACTGAAACTTTTATTCTTTTGGTGGGTGGCGAAGCGACAGATTCAAGAGATTGAAGCTCTTCAACTGCTTTGCCAAGTGATGATTTAACTCGTTCTAATGTACTAGGTGAAAATAACTTAGCTTTGTAACGTGGATCTAAGTAGGTTGCAAGAGAGTAACTTCATACAAGAACAGCCTCTCGTCTTGTCGCTTGCATCACTTTTGCGCACAATGAACTAGTTCTATTAATATAGTAGAATTTGATAATTTCCGCTTATTAATGACGTTTTATCTCAACGGTCTACATCCGCACGACATCCGCAGTCCAAAGTGCGGATGCAGATGCGAGAAAATATGCGGATGTTCCGCGGATGCGGATGCGGCCTACATCACTACCATCAATATTGGGGAATCATTTTTTGGGGGGGTGAAAAACTCATTTCCAACAAAAATGAAGGTAAGAATGTCATGAAACATCAAAAACCATGAGAAAAACATATGTTTCATGGAAAACCTAACAACTAACCTAAAAGTACCTAACCTAACCTAACATGAATATGTTATTATATTATCATTTTAGCATCGGAAATTCAAAAATAAAAAATATAAAACCCAATACCGATCAATTTGTGATGCGTGATCTGTATGGGGGGCTCTGCCCCCATACCCCCCGAGACCTAAATTATACAAATTGCACACACTACATTTAAAGGGAGAACACCATGCGATTCTGAATTTGAACTGAAAACAGGAGATGAACGAGGAACTAGATCGGTCGGTGATTTGCTGGATTAGGTCACATGACAAAATAGAGGCCTGTAATTGGCTACCTCAAAAATGTTTACATAGTTCGTCGCTAGATGGTGCCACCTCCTGTTATGGCGGTGATAGAATGCACCTTCAAAAAATTTTTTTTTCAATAAAATAACTATCTCGTAAATAACATTTGCGATAGAAATGTTATTGATAAATATTTTGTACCTGTTGAGACATTAATGTAGAACCCCTCAAAATTGCAGGGAAACATTCTGGGCTGAAAAGTAACTAATACCAAAATAAGATATCACATGGTTAAAGCACAGCACAGAGGATGAGGATGTCAGGAGGTGCTTTTGAAAAGGCTAGACCTCTGACATTTCATCACATCACATGAAGGTAAAGAGGAAGACAGAAATAGAATATGATGACTGAGGAAGTAAACTGGCATCTGAAGAGGCAGATAGGAAATTTGAAGTTTACTGGTTGGGAATATACCAGAAACATCCAAATAAGTTGGATACAGTTTGAACTTGGGGAATGAAGGCAGAATTTATAAATAGGTATAGACAATGATTCTGCCCAAGAGATCATGGTGAGTGAGAAACATACCCTGTCCTCCAGGCTAAGAGATCATATAAGTATGGAGTTTAAGATACAAGAGAGATATGACATAAGAATATAAGAAATTTTGGTTAATATTCATTTTAATGCTCCTTTCATTTTCGATAGAAGGAGACATTCTATGACAATTTAACATAAATTCATATTCGGGATACCTTGAAACCTCAGGTTGCTATTTAAGGTAGGAAATTATGAAAAAATGTGGGTTAGGTGAGGTGAGGTTAAGTTAAATGAAACACATTTTTCTGGTGTTTTTTTATTTAAATTTAGCCTTCATTTCTTTGGAATATGAGCATTTTTGAGAAATTTTAAAATTGAAAATTTCTCAAAAATGGCTTATTTCCCAAAGAAACGAAGTTCAGATTTGAAAAAATCATACCAAAAAATACCAGAAAAATATGTTTTGGTCCAGAAAGGAGAGGGAGCACTAAAATGAATAATTACAAAATTTTTATAGTGGGCACACTAGGGGCTACTTCAGCCCATCGAGGTGGCTCCACTATGTAAAAACTGCCTGTACATTGGCAATAACCAATTTTTACAAAACTAATTAATTATTAATTTAAAACTAGAGATAGAATCTCTGGATCCAGAGGATCAAAGTCATAATAGGCTACTATCCACAAATATGTTACACTCTATATATATCTATTTATAACTGACATGCAAATATATCAGATCCAAAGAATCCAGTCAATTTCATTATGGTACCTATCAATACCAGTACCTTGCCACCAAAAATAAGTCACAGTCCATATCAATTGTGGACCAAGTAGTGGCAGCTCGTCGGTAGGCACTGCGGAACTGCAGCACCCCTAAAGTTTTTATTTACAATTGAAATAATCAAGAATATAAGGATGAGCTCACTGAATAACTTTTTCAATAACTTTTGAAACTTTTATTCATTGCTCAATGCTCATCCTTTTATTTCAGTAATTATTTCAACCCATTCTTAGAGACAGCACCCCTAGAATTTTTAGTCACGAGCTGCCACTAGGACCAAGTCACAATTTATAACCATATACATTACAATATATATGCTTAGGAGGAAAAGTGTAGATGTGGCTATAAAGATTGTACAGTAATGTAGAAATGTGTGTGTACCCATTTTGGGTCTCATTTAAAGGTGTTTGTGGGGCAAGTGAAGATCATGAGTTTTTTAATACCTACCTCACAGTACTATGGGGGGCACCACTCAGTAGAGGAATCTCTTTAAATGGGGTGTGTAAGGACAGAGAGTATCCCCTAACCCAAGATGCTGCCTCCCTATATCCCACAACACTTGTGTTGAGCTGTGGGATTTATCACCTAAATGCACATAATATATATAAAATAAAGTAGTACCATTCATGCAATAAAAATGGGCTTAAACACTATCACCAGATGTCCCTTGCAGACATCAAACTATCCAACCTTCTTTTGAAAGAATCAAGTGTATCTAAAGTCACCACTTCTTCTATCAGACTATTCCAAAACTTAATTACTTTGTTTGTAAAACTATGTTTTAAATTTGTTCTATATCTTGGCTTAAATAATTTCATACTATGACCTCTAGTCTGATTATTGTGATCTTTAATGAAAAGAGAATCAAAATCTATCTTATCCAACCCTTTTATCATTTTATACACCTCTATCATATCACCCCTTAACCACCTCCTTTTTAATGAGAACATGTTTAGATACGCCAGTCTTCCCTTATATGTCAATTGTCTTAGAGATGGGATCATTCTTGTTGCTTGTTTCTGTACTTTTTCCAGTTTTTCAATATCTTGTATCAAATAGGGACTGTTAAATTGAATACAGTATTCGAGGAGGGGTCTCACATATGAAATGTATAGTTGCTTTATAATATTGGGTGATTTGTATTCAATGTGTGTCTGCATGAGATTGAGTCTAGCATTTGTTTTATTTCTGATTTCCATACAGTGATTTGAGGGTTTAAGTTCATTAGTCACAGTGACACCAAAGTCTTTCTCTTTATCATCATTTTTAATCCAAATTTTACAAAGATGGTAATTATTGAATGTTTCACCAACACTGACATTAATATCCAAAATACATTTTTCTAATGTATTTTGGTGTGTTCTGTTCAAATATGACCTTCATATCTTGCACAAATGAACTGAAATAAAGTTATGAAACTGTTGGTGAAACATTCAATAATAACCAACAAAGATGACCAAAGAGTGATAATAGGAACACTAGAATACCAAATATGACCTCCTCTGAGAGAACATAGATATGGCGTTAGAGGTGAGAAATGAGATGGGATACATGGATGAACCTTTTATAACAACAAAGGAGATAAAAGAAGGATTAAAAAGTATAAAAAATGGGAAAGCTGCTGGACCAAATGGTTTGAAGCCAGAATTCTTCAAGGCATTAGGAAAGAGTGAAGTGTGCACCCATAGGTGTATGGCACCAAATCTTTATGGTGGGGGGGCTGCTACAAATTTACCTGAATTTTTAAGCTACAACAAAGAATGCCCTTAATTGGATAGTTAATGTAATTAACTATATATATATATATACGGTATATATATATATTTATTTATTTATTTATTTACTTATTTAGGAAATTAGGATCATCACAGGCTCAGGCTCCCTCACTCTAACAGGCCATTAGAAGCACTAACATTACCAAAGGATACGTGTCATGCTTTGCAAAATTAATGGTATTTCTTTACTATTACACCGGTCTCCAGTAGAAAATTTGGTATTATTATAGTATTACACCCGTCTAACGTCCAGCAATTATTATATGTTCATTAAGTAGGTTTTTTAATTCTAAGACACTTTCCTTCTATAGCATTTCCGTCGCAAATGCTTCATTTTTGAGATAAACATTTTTTTGGTGTGTATCTAGTGTGTGTTCGTACGTTCATTTGTGTGTTCCTACATTCGTTTGTGTGTTCGTACGTTCGTTTGTGTGTTTGTTACATGTCTGCCCAATCACTGCGCTCCATCCATTTCGAATTTGAATTACTTTCGTACCAGAATGGAACACTCATTCCACTCATTCAGAAGTACATTAGGCCTGGCTCTGTGATTTATAGTGATTCCTGGGCTGCTTACAAGACTATAAGTGATTTAGGTTAGGATAGGTTAGGTTAGGTCAATTTTGAAGGTGAAATTTGTTTTTCCTATGGTTTTTGATGTTTTAAACGAATCTGACCTTCAAAACTGTCAGAAATGACTCGTTTTCAATTGCCGGCTGGGGGGAGGGGGGTTATCTCAAAAAAGAGTCATTTCCGATGGTTTTGAAGGTCAGATTCGTTCAAAGCACATCAAAACCATAGGAAAAACATAAATTTCACCTCCAAAGGGAGACGGGTGTAATACTATAAATTTACCGAAAATTTTAAAAGCTGGTTTTCAATATTAAAGTCATGACTTAAATTTGGGTATAAAAATAGGTTAGGTTAGGTAAAAAAGGGTAGAAAGTTTTAAAAGCTTTAAGCTTCAATACTAACTTTAACAAATCGTTTGCAATGGAAATGAGTATCATTTTTTAATTTAGCACATTAAAAAACATTGAAAACCAGCTTTTAAAACTTTCTACTGGAGACGTGTAATAGTAAATATTTACCAAATTAATTGTATGATTTTTCTCTTTTTATGCAACTTCTATGATACAGTATATTGTAATCCCTACTGATACTTAGTTAATTTTGATTAATAGGACATGAAACTATATAAAATATTTTATTCATGCATAAGAAAATAAAAACTTGCGAGCCAACACAACTTAAATAAATTTAGTAGCATCTACTGTACTCACAATGTAAAATGAAAGTTGAAGCAACATATCTTTTGAGAAATTAAAGAAAACACATCAGTATAACAATGGAAACATAAATCCTTTTCCTGCATAAGGGAAAATTTTTGAAATAAACAATTTCAATTTGCTGTAGTTCAGTAAATATTTAGGTGTTGGCTGTGAAGCCATTTATATTTTCCATTCTCTTACTTAAATTATTATGGACATTATGTACAGGGCCTAGGAGAGGAATTATGGGCCAAGTTGTTACTTTTGACTCCAGGCCACTTTACCTCCCAATCACCACCTCTCCCTTCCAGCCCAGGCCCTGGTACTTTGACACCTCACACACTCTCCTCTCTCAGGCCTTGATTGCACAATATTCTCATAGAGGTGTTAGCACATTACTCTCAAATGTCCAATTTTTATTTTTGCATGGCCACCTGAAGTCTGTAGCTTACAAGTTATAGCCATGCAACACAGAGGAACTAAAAGTGAACATTTGAGAGGAGTGTGCTTGTGTGTGTCTACTGGAATACTACGCAATGTTGACAGTACTCTATGTGTAAGAATTGACATGAGTAAATGATTCTAAAGCCTGCAGTTTAAACATACTAAATATTAAATACCTATAATACAAAACCAAAGTTTTGGTTCACCCTGTATAGGTCCTATGTGCTATAACCTATATCTCTATGGTGTAGATGTACCCTATGGTATTTTTATTTTTCAGTAATTTTCCTCATTATGATTTGTACTATTCTGTAGGCCTCTTTTTTCAAATTATGTTGTTTAAAATCTCAAGCATTATTGAACCCATACAAAGCTCACTGAACTCTCAATGCAAATTGCTTCCTAGATGTTGGTACTCAGTCAGTTGTCAGAATGTACAATCATCAGCATTAATGTCAAATGCTGCTCCTAAATCTTCAAAAAATTTATGTTCTCTGCAATTCAGCAAATGTATTAAACCTTTTTCTACTTACCAATATATTAATTGGCCTGAAAAGAGATTGTTGGGAAATGTAAATGGTAAGTAGATAAGTCTGCTAATTTTTAAAGCTAGGATAATTTACATGCATGTTTAGTCTATTCAGTGAAGCTGTAGCCTGACAGTGTTAGTTACTGTTTTATATGGATAGTAATAGACTAGGATATGTTATACTATTTAAACTAGGGGATCTATTTAGGCCTTGTTACAGTCTTTCATCTTAGCATGTTGATTTAGATAGTTGTCAGGGGCATCCACACGAAGGGGCACCAGGGTATTTTTTGTCAACTGCGTATAGATAGATTTTATCATAAATCCAAAATCCAGTCACAATATTTGAAGATAGTAATTGGTTACTATATATATTATTAATATATAATTTCCCATATTGTTGATATTTACTATATATTATTAATATTGTATAATTTCCCATATTGTTGATATGAAGAGAAAATCTTGTGATTAAAAATAAAACATGTAAAATTTGTTGTGGAGGACGCGACTATGAGATCGTTAGGAAGGATATCTTGTACATTACTTAAAGAGCTGAATACTGTCTTCATTAACCTTCTCAGTCCCATGACAATTATTTATATGTATATTATGTAAGAATAATAAACTTGTATATCTACCAAGTTATTGTGTATCTGGTTTCACCCTAATATCATGGACATAAAAAGGATGTCTAAAAAAATCCTTATTTTTCAGTATTTGAAGCCCTATAATTTGCCCTCCTAACTGTCTCCAGAAGGCAGGAAATGCTGTCCCAGACAACGTAAATTTCAAAAATTTCCCAGGTGAGTATGCCCCTGGAGCCCCCCTAGAGCTTGCGCCTCTGGCACTCACAAATACTTGTGCCCCCTTACTTAATTGATCCTGTGGATGCCCCTGATAGTTGCACTATTCAGAGAGACCACTGTAGCTATGTTTTCTGTGGAAAGGAAATCTAAGCAAGATGCAGGGTAATGCAGTGGCATGAAAATTTTAGGAATTAATACAGTTGATAAGAGTTAAGCCTTATACAATAAATATTTATAGTTTGAAGATGCAAAGATTAGAGAATATAGCTACTTACAGTCGAGTCCAATTAATCCATGATCTTTGGAGTCCATGGTTTATTTGAACCACATATTAAACTGAAAATCATTAGGCATAGATGTTGTGTTTGCCAGTGATATAAGAAGTAGGGCTGAGCATTTCCCACTCTTTTCTTAATCCTGAGAAATGAGATTCAAAAACTTACAATCCCAGGATCCTGGAAAATTCACAGGATTAAAAAAATTAAATAAGGTTGAAGTACTGGAATAAATTAAACTAAGCAGAAAATTTCCTTTTATTGAACAAAAACATGCTTTGATAAAAACTTTCTAGAGACTAATAAAACTGAAATTATTGGTTTATTTGGATTATGACTTAAAATAATGCTTTAAAAAACATGGATGATCAATACTATTATCACTTAAAGATGTTCAGAGTTTTGTGATGGATAATCCTACAGCAGAAAATGCTCTTTCCAACTCTATTGAAGTTGGAGGAATTGTCATCAGAGCATTAAATAAGAGGTTTAAATTTTCTGTTTTATTACCAGTGGCTTCATAAACATTCATTTCTTTTATGATATTCTTTATGTTGTATCTCAGGCACAAATCTTGTTGCTCTGTGGTTCCGACTTCTTTCTGCAAAATTGCATCCAATTTTTCTTCCAAGGACCTTTGATTTGAAGATGAGTTAGAGGAAAAGACTTGAAGTTCTAGTGGCGTATCAAAAAACTGTTGGGGGTTCATTTACATCAGTACCTTCTGCCACTACATTCTCACTTTTTCTGAAAAGCCTGGCAAACAACTCTTTGGCAGTTGTTTGCAATGTTGATTTAGAAGGCAGTGAAAAATTAGGACAAGTTGAAATTATTCTAGAATGTTATACATGATTAGCAAAAATTATCATAAATTTTAGTGTTTCAAAGGTTTAATATAATAAAAATAAAAATTATAAATTCTAATGAAATTTAATATAAAATATATTGTAAAAATTTTTGAAATATAAGTAAAATCCATTCTAGGAGTTTCTAGAAAGAACGAACTCAAAGCAATAAGATAGTTACCCATTAGTCATTACCCAATCAATTTTCAGTTTTACTTTTCAGTAGGAAGAAAATGATATTATTTCACCCCATACTCAAGCAAAAATGGTTTTCAGAGTTTAAAAAACAGGTGAACAAAAACTTTAATTGTGAAAAGCCTTTGCATGAAATAAATATACCTCATAATAAAACTATGTTTAAAAGTCTCCCCTGAAAATAGAATACCAGGAAATCCCGGGATTGATGACAGTTTTCCTGGAAAATGAGCTGTCTACTTTACTTCCAGGATCCTGGATGCTCAGCCCGAATAAGATAATAATGATTGGGGTTGTTTAACCTCCTTCACAACATCTAAGGTCATATGATGGAGGAGACCTACAGCTTTATGTGGGATCCAAACCATGGGTCGCTACATAATCTGGATGTGGAGGATGGTCTCCCATCCAACTACTACCCAGACCTAATGTCACTTAACTTCACTGATCAATGGGAAGCAGTGTTACGACATTGACTATGACATAGCCCAGCCCTAATAAGAAGTAATGTGATTGGTGCATGTGTGAATTTTTTTTTAAATAAAAAAACAGTCAATCAAGTTATTTTTATTTTGCCATTTTGTATACAGTGGACAGCAATCAACTTTCCCTGGACAGTGTATGGTGTATGCTTGTACTTTGGCTGATATAAGTTGACATAAACCAAATAAGAGCTTGTACAGTACTGGCAGAGGGGTGTAATTTTGCCATATCTCTGCAGAAAATGTGTGAAAGTTGTTAACCAAGTATTTGCATAGGTGTTAATACATACTTGTCAAAAAAATATTTTATTGCAAAAATAGACAAAAGTAGTGTGAGGCAGCTTCATTGTGTTTGCTATTTTCAGTAGGGTGTTAATGAGTAATGACATTAAAAAAAGCAGAAGACCCCTTAGCTGCCTAATTGCAGACATCATGGTTTTAAACGACAAATTTTTAACCAGATTTTCTCATTTTTATCCTAAAACCTAGTTTTGAAAATGGGAGCCTGAGCTCTTTTGATAATTTTAATAAATAAATAAATGATTTCATGAATGAAAGAAACAGGTTGTGAAATGTGTAAAGTATATAATACCCAAGATTTAGGTAGTGTAGGCTATTTCATTAACTTCATAAGTAATTTAGTGATAATTAGTCGATTTGAAATTGATATTTTGCAAAAACTTTTTCATCAAGTTTAGCTTTAGATCATTTATCTGAACTGGACAATTCCAATAGGTCTGAGTGGCTTCATATTGGTCAAATGTAATATAGTAACCATAGTTTAATGGTACTCTACTGTATTAAGATAAAGTATATTGACAAAAACTAAACTATAGGAAAGTTTTTACCATGATGTGAATTGTAGGGTTTTTACAAAAGATCAAAATCAAACAAGTCCAGTAGAAAATTGAGACATTACAGCTTGAGAATCATTGTAAATTTTTCACATTGTAGAAGAAAGCCTGAGCAAGTTGGTCTGAGATTAAGGTTAGGCAGGCTAAGAAGTAAATGGAACATCATTTGTGTTAACGTTCAAGATTCAGCTACATAACCCAAGTTTTGCAAAAAAAGTTTTTTTTCCATATTCAACAGAAAATCTATTTACTAAGGAAATAAATGTATAGTTTCAATAAGTTACTTTTTAGTGTGAAAACATAAAATATATGACATTTTTATTCAGTTAAACAGACTTACATTTTTTCAGCTTCTTTCATATTTCAAACCAAAAATATAGCTGATAAAATAACTGCTAAATGTTATAAAAAACAGAAAAATATCTACCATGCATGTAAAAACTAAAAAAAGATTTTATATTAGTGTTGGACATAAGCCCATGAGTGGTGTTTCTCAACCTTTTTTGTACTGGCAACCCTTTTTTCATTAACAAAAAAAAAATTGTCACCACCATCTTCCCTACCTGATGATGCAACACACACTTCAGCTGCAAAAACAGCTCCCAAACTATTTACTACACAATGATGGAAGGCTTGGTAAGTAATTAATCCATTCAGTGGAAGGGTGGTTGAGTCTGCCAAACTTGCAGGAAACCTACATAAGTTGATTGAATGTTCTTATGACAGGACCCTATAGTTGTTATTCCTGTCAGAAGACTTGTGTACATTTTGGAAAGCACAGAAAAATGAGTATCCAGAACTGATGTCTGAAGCACTGAAAGTTTTAATTCCATTTGCAACCTCATATTTATTCAAAATACAAAATATCAAAGACAAAATATCCATAACTTTGGCAAAAATTATCAACCAAATACTGTATTTGCAAAGGAATATTCCCATCAGTAGGAAGTAGTTTTATTTTTAATTAATCTGAGAGCCCAGTCATGCCTCAAGCTTAAATGCCAAATAAAATAAAATAAGTAGTCCAATTGACAGTTACTCATGTTATGTTGAAATTATTGTAATAAAAATTTTAAAAGTATAGTATTTATTTTGTAATTAAGAATTATTCCTTCCTTCCTTCACTCATAATTTGTGTTTAATTTCTTCAACTGAATACAAGATTAACAAATGCAAGGTAGGCATATGTATTTCACTGAAAGAATTTAACAGTTTCATATGAAAATTACAATTTGCAGAAAATTTCAAAAGTAAAACTAATATTACACGAGTTTTCTACTTAAGAAACAAAATAGTGAGCCCAATTTTCTATATTTTGTAATTTTTGCTGGAAAAATATACTGATTTTCCATGTAGCTAGGCCAGTTCCTTTTTTTTTTGCTAAGCACCAGGCCTACCCTGAGTACTTCCCACAACTCCCAGGTTGAGAAACACTGTCCTTGAGGATATCTAATACAGTATTTCCAACTTTGTTTTTTAATAGTCAATAATAATCAGGAGCAAAAAAGTATATATGCCATATTTAAAATCCCAAGTATAACATGTAGCCTATATTAAAGTACTTACTGTTGTGCAATAAAAAAATGTCTAGAAAAATTAATTGTACATTAGGGTGGTCCACAACAGCGTTTTTTTTGGAATTTTAAATTCGGTCACATCTGCCCTTATTCTATTCCCCCACAAGAATAAACGTGCCAATTATCTTTGCTCTAGGACCTTTTTATGCACTCACTCAAAATGAAACAATTTCAATAATGACTTGACAATTTATGACTATATTATATAACATATATTAATATATTATGAAATTATAACAGCGGAACAAATAATGCACACAGTTGAAGATCTTTAGGTCTTCTTAAGACCAGTTTTAGTCGGCTCTTTGAATTCCTTGCGGTGCTGAGCGACTGTGCGGAGAAGGTACTGCTTTTGCGCTTCATCCTTCTTGATTGTGCTGTTGAAAGCCTTAATGAGTGCAACTCCTCTTTCTGCGCAATCGCTAACCACTGCCATCTTCTCTACACGTTCCTTCATTCCTTGGTAAGCTGGATCTGTGTTCCAATCATTTGGTGTCTTGGACAGGAATGATTGCGCCTGTTCACTTCCGTGCTGCATGATGAGGTTGAAGAAGATTGCTGAACGTTTGGTGGCATAGAATTCCAAGGGATTGCTCGAGGAGAACATTTTTCCATCCACGCGCTTGAGTCCTTTTCTTTTTTTGGGAACAGCTACAATGTTGTGAGCAATCCTCTCCTTTGTGGATGCGTGAACCCGAGGATCAAAGAGTGCCAAGGGGATTAAGTGCTCAGAAATGAACCACAAATGGCACTTCGAATAGGCCAATTTCAGGTCCACTGGATGTTCCGAAACAAGCACTGAAGGCCACAGCAAGAACAACTTCTACCACGTGGTGTCGGCAAGCGATCCACACCAGATCAATACCCAACTCCTTTTCAATGAGAGTACAAGCTCCAGCATGAAGTCCTGTGTTGGACGCAGTTGTATCAAAAACAAGACCTCGAACATTGTCCCTCAAAGACCAGTCGTCCATAAGCTTCAGACACACCTGAGCCTGAGATGCTCCAGTTGCAGCAACTACCATTGGAACTCCAAGGAGTTTCTCTTCCCCATTACCGGTTACAAGCACAGTCACACGGTCCACCACCTCTAACCCATGGGAGAGGTGGTTGTATCAAAAACAAGACCTCGAACATTGTCCCTCAAAGACCAGTCGTCCATAAGCTTCAGACACGCCTGAGCCTGAGATGCTCCAGTTGCAGCAACTACCATTGGAACTCCAAGGAGTTTCTCTTCCCCATTACCGGTTACAAGCACAGTCACACGGTCCACCACCTCTAACCCATGGGAGATATCTGTAAGCAGCTTACTATCCCAGTGCAAGAGAAGGGGCTCATGGGTCTTGAAAGTGACCTGATCTTCGCGGCACACCGCTTCATGTGTACATTGTCTCACGCGACAAATGGTGCTGCGTGATTGACACTTCATCCAAGTTGTGCCCCAGCGATTCAATAGTTGCTGCAACCACTGCCATTCCTTTCCTGTCGCTGATGTTGTGCGATCCAAGGCTAAGGAAATGTCAGGCATGATCACAGACTTCAATCACTTAGGAGTGGAACGTTTTCGTGCTGACTCCTTAAAAACTACAGTATCTGAATCTGATGATTCAGATGTGCTTGAACTAGAAGCCTCCAGTTCTCCCTGGGACCATCTCGCATCCACCTCGTGCTTGGCCTTCTCCTTTCGGTTCATCTCCGCCTCACACTGAATCCTCTTCCTCGTTTGTTGGTCAGCCATTTTCTTGTCAATCGGGCCAAAGCTGGAGGAAGTGGGATTATCGAGCTGAGCGACAAGGAAGTTCTTGTCCTCCTCATTCATCATGGTCTCGAGGGCATCATGACGTGAAAGATTGAACACAATGTCAAGGTCTCCGTGAAATATGTCCTTCATTCTGTAAGATGGGAAATTCTTTGTGCGGTTCTTCTTCAGCCCCTTGTATTGCTCATACAGTTTCAGGAGCTTCTTCTCAGCGTATCTGGTATCCATCATTGGAACGTTTGCTTTTGTCCAAAACGGGATCAAAGCCTCAATGGTCATCACCGCACTGTTATATTCTGTCGTCCTCTCCTCCAGATGGTGGAACATGAATTTCCAGAGGACTTGAAGCTTGGTAGGGAGTCCTGCCCTAGTTAACTTCTCCTCCGCCTTCCCTAGTAACCACACCTCACTGCTAGACTGTGTTTTTGATTGCTTTGGCGGCATTTCTACACATTCCTACAAAAGAAGAAGCCAAATTTATTCATACTATAGTAATCAGTCATTAGTGAGACACGTCATGCATGATTGAGTGACCTCTTAATGACACTGTAGACAAACCATACTTCACACAGTTATTCACACTAAGTGTAGGAACAAAAGCAACAATGACCCAAAAGTGAAATCTCAGATGCTAAATTTTCCCTATGCTTGTGAACCACCCTATGGTACATAGTACCATACATACACAATGTGCAACAATAATTACTGTAATTGGCTTTTTACTATGAGCAAAGTGCCTTACTAATTTGTTTGAGTAGTACAGGATAATTAAGAGAAAATGCTTTAAAAATAGTCATATTTTTCTTTTAATTAATATCTATACAGTGTATATGGTGATTTGCATTTCCAAACTGTTCAAATTTAGAACACTTCCACATGATAACCATCATTCATCACTACAGTGTGTAACTGCACATTTGATGCTCAAACTTCATTGGAGCAAAAGCAAAATTCAAGGGGCATTCCAGGACAAATCACCCAAAAATTTAAAAATTTGTCACCACTCTGACCCGGATTTTAATGAAAATTGACATATGGGGTTCTTCCGGGTGCTGATTTTACTGGTTCAAATAAAAAAGTTCTATGACCCATAGTTTTTGAGATATGGACCCCAATTTACCACCCAAATTTAATGGAAAATAACTCCCAAACATCTTACCATAGACCTATAAAACTATACATTTTTAGAATCAGCATGAAGAGATCTATTAAATGATACCACATTCAAATGTGTAGAACAATAATGAAAATTCTCCCTTCCCCCCCTTTTTCATTTTTCTTTTTGACCCCCCTCCCCCCTAGACAGTGAAATCCCAAAAAAAAATTTTCATGTATTAAACTTCCATTAATTGTTAAAAGATACAAACAATAAAAAATGTGGGTATCAAGTTGCAAGATATTTTGAAAATTATTGAAAAAATATGTACATTGACATTTGTACATTGAAATTTTGACATTTTTATGCAGACTAAAATAGAGAACTACAAATGATATATTTACATCCTATGTATAACTCATATTCACGCAGTCTCTCTCTCAAATGTTTGTTAATTATGCTTATTTTTATTACAGATGTGCTTATTTTGAGTCAAATCATATCTTATTTTTGAGATTTACAATTGTGTATATTTAGTAATGAAAAATGGTTAGATACTGTGATGATCCTCTACAAAAACATAAGAAAAAGATACATAAGGATATAAGAACCATCAGCCAATCACTTTATGATCGATGTAAATGGAAACTACAAAGGAATACTGTACTATGTAGCAACTGTAGAAAATTATTGACCCAGAGACCAGAGTTGCTATCAACATCACAAAGTGAAGAGTCTGATCACAATCAGTCTTCAGAGAATATTTCAGAAAGTGATGAATATGATCCAAGTATATCAAGTAATGCCAAAGAAGAGGTTTCTCAAGTTCTAGAAAGTCTTGCTGTGACTCCAGTGAAGAAGTGTAAGTATTTAATGATAGGTACTTTTTATATTTATAATTTTTTTTATTTATATTATTTATTTATAATGCATTTACTTTCAAGACAGTTTTTCAGCAGTTGCTGAAAAACTTAATGAAATTAATATGTTGACATATTAAATTTATTAAACTTATGAAATTAATATGTTGAAATATTAATTATTATTATCCATATATATCAAATGGAGTCAAATATTTATTAATTAAAAAATTTCAGATGGTTTGGGTTCCTCAAGAAAAGAAGCAAAAGCTATTGAAAACAATTGAAAAAGCATGTCATTCTTTAAGATGAAAGCTAGAAACAAGTTTAGAAATTGAGATCCCAAGCCCATCAAAAGCTACAAAGTTGGATCATGAAACTATGGTTGCACCGATTAATCGGTTGACAATCGGTAATCGGCCATATCTGCCATTTGCCAATTAATCGGTCATTGGCTTTTTTTTTGCCAATTAATCGGTTTTCATACTCGGTCATCTTTGTTTATTACATTACAGAAATTGCATCCCTGGTTTAAGAATTTCAGTTATCCTAGACATGGAATGAACTTAAATAATATTTTGCTTGTTTTTTATTAAATATTTTCTACCAATTTGCATTGTTTGGAGAATAATAGGCAGAGTATTATTGAATTAATTTACTCCATTATCCCTCCATTTATTAAAACAAAAAAAATTATTGTACCTTACTGAACAAAAGAATCCATTTAAGCTTTCCTGTTGCAAAACAAAAGTGGCCTTAACCTACTCTCTCTAACGATAAACAAAATTTGAGATGGAAACATTGCATAGGGTGCATTTGCAAATAATTTTGTTATTTTTATCTACTTTAAAGTATTTCCATGCAATGCTTGGAGCCATAAGGGATTTATGTTATTTAAATTTGTAACAAAAATATAAAATTTCTTAGCAACTTTCATTAAAATGCTTAATTTAATCTGTAAAAGAAATTAAAGAATTAGAATATGTAAATAGTTCTAAAAATATTAGATTAATATTAGATAAAAAAATATTAGCTATTAGGCCTACGTTTTATATTGTGTGCTCCTATTTACCAGTATAATAGGTATAAGCGGCGTAATTCAGTAACCATATAGTGCTATACACTTATACAGTATATAAAAAGAATTATCGGCCGATTAATCGGTAATCGGCTAATTTGCTTATCGGTGCAACCCTACATGAAACTCAAAGGTATGAATTTTAAAATGATACGCTATTATTAAGCAGGAATATACCTAAACTAAAACTGAAGCATAAAAACAAATGTAGATATTCACCTTTGATAGTAGAAACTAGAAGCACAACTCTAAAGATTGGAGATCAATGGGCCCATTAAATCATTTGGAGTTCATTTGGTCACAAAATAATTTTTGGTTTAATTTGACTCTGTCTCAAAGAATGCTCATTTTGTTACACTTGAAATCAATATTATAATCTAAAAAATTTAATATGCACACGTAATGTTTTGTTTACAGCTATTATACATTCATGAATTTGTTTCAGGTCAATGATTCATCTTGTGAATGAACTGGTTGAAGCTTTCCATTCTACTGACAGTTATGAGAGGAAACTCAAAATATTGACATTATCTCCATTTACCATATCAAAAACTATAAATCTATTTCAGACAACTGAATATTTAGTTAAGAAAAGCAGAAATATAAAACAGACTTGGAATTATTCCTGAAATTGAACCCATGTCAAAAGGAAAATTAATAACTAAAGGTACTAAAGATTCTGTTCAGAATTTTTTTGAATCAGATGAAATTAGTCATTTGTGCCCAGGTACAAAAGACTGCCTGAGTATCAGAAATGAAAGTGGGTATAAAGAATCTGTGCAGAAAAGACTGGTGTTAATGAATCTGAAAGAAGCTTTTAGTCTCTATAATCATAATCCAGATAATCCCCAAATTGGCTTCTCTAGTTTTGCCAGCCTTTGCCCCAGACATTGTGTTTTAGCTGGAGCTGCTGGTACCCATTCTGTATGTGTATGTACATACCACCAGAATGCCAAAATACAATTCTCAGCTTTGGGTGTCAAAGGGTTGGAATACACAACTCTTATGGAGAAAGCAGTGTGTGATGTCAACAACAGGAATTGCATGATGCAAATATGTAATCTCTGTCCAAAAGAACAAGTTATTAAAAATTTTTTGCTCACTTTTCAAAGTGTTAATGATCCTGAATGCGAGGAAATAAAATATAAACAATGGGTTACTACAGATCGATGCAATATGGTTGAAAAAACAGAATCTGTAGATGATTTTATAAATTCATTAAGCACAAAAATTGTCAAATTGACACATCATCACTTTATAGCAAAGAATCAGTTTCTAAAAAACTTGAAGAATAATTTAAATAGCCATACAGCTGTAGTTCTTGGTGACTTTTCAGAAAACTACTCATTTGTAGTACAGGATGCAGCCCAAGGTTTTCATTGGGAAAATACCCAATGCACAGTGCATCCCTTTGTGTTATATTATAAGGAACCAGAAAGTAATGAAACAAAACATTCAAGTTATTGTTTTTTATCTCCAAATACAAAACATAACACTACAATGGTTTACACTTTTTTAAATACACTCATACCATACTTATTATTAGAAAATCCCACCTTCATATCAAAAAATTACATTATTTTACTGAGGGATGTGCAGGACAATATAAAAATTGTTTCAACTTTGTTAACATTTGTAAACATGAAGATTTTGGGCTGGAATGTGAGTGGCATTTCTTTGCCACAAGCCATGGTAAGAGCGCTTGTGATGGGATTGGGGGTACAGTGAAAAGATCTGTAGCCAGAGGAAGTATGCAGAGAACATTCGCAAATCAAATATTAACACCAGAAGACATGTTTGAATTTTGTTCAAACAATACAAGTGACAGCATAAATTTTTTTTTAATAAATTCTGAAGAAATTGAAGCTATGGAAACATTTTTAAGTGACAGATATGAAAAAAGTATGAGCTAACAGAAACACAAAAATTCCACAGATTTGTACCTATTAATGCAAATAACAAAAACATTTGAATTATCTTCTGATGAAGTTGGTGAGGTGAGGATTATAAGCAAAGCTTTTCTGGGTGAAGATAATGTTGAAGTTAATCCGAAAATAGGAGAGTACATAGTTTGTACTTACAATGATCAGAAATGGTTGGGATTTGTACATTCCTATAATGAGGAATTTGATGACTTTAAGGTTAGCTTTTTGCACCCATCAGGATATAGTGTTTACTATTACTTTCCACAAATTAGAGATACATGCCACATATCAAGAGAGAAAATTTTAGGTTTATTAAGCACACCAACTTTAAAGCCAGGAACAATGCGTATTCAATATGTTTTCCCAGAAAATGAGTTGAAAAAAATGCATGTAATTATGAATCAACTTGATGTAATGTGTGTGTTCAATTTGTATTTTTGTGATTTTCATCCATGTGAATATATCATTTGTAGTTCTCTATTTTAGTCTGCAGGCGTAAAAATGTCAAAATTTCAGTGTACATATTTTTTCAATAATTTTAAAAATATCTTGCAACTTGATACCTACATTTTTTTATTGTTTGTATCTTTTAACAATTAAAAAATATCTTGCAACTTGATACTACATTTTTTTATTGTTTGTATCTTTTAACAATTAATGGAAGTTTAATAAATGAAAAAAAAAAATTTATTTCACTGCCTAGGGGGGGTGGGGGTCAAAAATAAAAATAATAAAAAAAAGGGGGGGAAAATTTTCATTACTGTTCTACACATTTGAATGTGGTATCATTTAATAGATCTCTTCATGATGATTCTAAAAATGTATAGTTTTATAGGTCTATGGTAAGATGTTTGGGAGTTATTGCCCATTAAAGTTAGGTGGTAAATTGGGGGCCCATATCTCAAAAACTATGGGTCATAGAACTTTTTTATTTTGACCAGTGAAATCAGCACCCGGAAGAACCCCATATGTCAATTTTCATCAAAATCTGAGTCAGAGTGGTGACATGCATTGGGTGATCTCTCCTGGAATGCCCCATGATTTTATGGAATGGGTCCAATAACCTCTCATTCTTTGATGTAATTTGGTTTGATACACAAGTGTTTTAACATAAGCCCATAGGTAAAAGTAATGCCCATCCAGCACTGAAACACCAACATGAATAGAAAAGAATAACCTTTATTAATAATAACAAAATAAATAAATTTTTTCAATTTACAATGACATGAATAATTTTGAAGCTCAACTATTTATTTTATTTGGCCTTTAAGCTTTTGGCTTTACTGGGCTCTTATTAAAAATAAGCAGCTAGTTGTTATTAGTTAATAATAATAAATAAGTAGATAAGTATTATTAATAGTTAAAACATGTATTACAATATTAAACAATGTTAGGGGACATTAATCCTAGATTTTTGTTAGTATGCCATTATTAATTGGGATTTCAACTTGGTTTTAAACAAATTTACATTCACAATATTTTTTATATCGGCATGCAAGTCATTCCATAGTTTCAATCCAATGAAAATGGGTAGTTTTTGAGATGAAAACAATCTAAATTGAGGTATAACAAGCTTTGATCTATTTCTGGTCTGATATGAGTGGATTTCTTGATGAGTTACAAAATATCTATTTACCTATTGCAAATTAATGATTTTGATCTTACACTTGTAAATAAAAATAAAATGTGCCAGTTTGGTTATATCGTTGAGCTTTAGTAGGTTTAGCTCTTTAAATAATGCACTAGAGTGATCAAGGAAATCAGCATTAGATAATAACCTTATTGCTCATTTTTGGATGACAAAGATACCATTTAATGCGATGTTAGCGAGTTTCCCCAAACAAGGGTGCAGTATGTTATATAAGGAAGAACAAGAGTATGATAAAGAGTCACTAAAACTTGTTTAGGGACTACATTTCTAAGTTTAAGCATTATAGCAATGCTCCTTGAAATCTTTTTCGCAATATAATTTACATGATCACTCCATTGCAAATTCTTATCTAGCATTACACCAAGAAATTTTGTTACAGTACACTTCTTTATGGCAATTTCATTAACATTAAGTTCATCAAGATATACATTTCTTTTATTAGTAAAAATCATGAAATTTGTTTTACTGGTATTTAGGAAGAGTTTATTGGTGGTCAACCATTTCCATTACACTGATGAATTCTGAATGAAATATATTCTTAGCTGTATTAATATCTTTGCAAGAAAGAGAGAGCGTTGTATCATCTGCAAACATTATGAAGTTCAGTATATCAGATGAACATGGGAGGTCATTTATATAGGTATAATAAAAATAACAGTGGACCCCGAACTGATCCCTGTGGCACACCATGTTTGACAAGCGCTTTAGTTGAGCAAACCTTATTTACTGATACAAAATGATATCTATTGGACAAATAACTTTTAAACCAATCACTGATTGCTCCTCTAAAGCTGTAACAATATAATTTATTAAGTAGAATATTATGGTCTTATTACATCAAATGCCTTACTCAAATCCATAAATATTGATATTGTGTCTTTGTTCTTCTTAGCTATATTTACATATTCCATAAGATTTAAAATAGCTATTTCCATTATGAAAATAAAAACTCACTCTAATAGACAGAGTTTATTTCCACGACAGTTTCGACGCCCACTGGCATCCTCCTCGGGTGGATACAGAAACACAAATGAACCAAAACAAGAGGGAAAAACAGTCCAGGGTTTCGTGTTTCTGTATCCACCCGAGGAGGATGCCAGTGGGCGTCGAAACTGTCGTGGAAATAAACTCTGTCTAATAGAGTGGGTTTTTATTTTCATATTTTGACCTTCACGTAGAAAAAAGTAAAGTTTTTTGCATTTAGCTATTTCTGTTGTTTTATTATTACAGAAGCCATATTAATTTGGAGATAATAAATTGTAGGATTCTAAATATCACTGCATTCCACTTTTTACAATTTTTTCAAGAACTTTGCTGAATACAGATAATGAACACACCAGCCTGTAATTTGTTGCAAGTGTAGGATCCCCCTTTAAAAAGGGGTGTTATACAACCAGTTTTTAGCATTGATGGGAATATTCCGTTAGAAATACTTTGATTGATAATCTTAGCCAAAGTTACAGATATCTTTAACAAGTTTCAATATAGGTACAGGAATGTTATGAATGTTATTTTTTGTATTTTTTAATTTACCAATAATATTCTGGACCTCAGTAGAGGTAGCAGGAACAAAAGAAAATGAATTTAGTGGGCTGGGTGGCATATATTCTAGAGGTGAGTGATCATTATTTATTAATTGTGAGCGAAGCTTATCCACTATTGAAGTAAAATGTGCATTTAAAGAGTCTACAATAGCAGTATCATCAGTAATTTCTTTATCATCACCATTTAATTTCTCTATTGAATTTTTCTTAATTTGTTTTCCAAGAAGATTGTTTATGGTTGTCCTAGTGTTTTTCATGTCTCCTTTATGTTTGGAAAATTGATTGTTATAATAGTTATATTTTGCAATTTTGATTATTTTAGTTAATTTGTTTCTGTATTGAGTATATTGTATTTTAGGAATTTTGCTCTGTAATTGCAATTTGAATAATTTCTGTTCTTTATTGAAGTGATAATTCCTGGAGTGATCCATGGGTTTGCGACACTTTTGGGTGAAACTTTTTTTCCCCTTAAAGAAAAGCAAATATTAAAAATATGGAATAAGGTGTCACAGAAGAACTGAAACATATGATCTGGGTCATTTAAAAGTTTGTCACAGTCAAGTCGAGTTTTCTACAGCCCCAATAAATTTTCTTTTGTTAACCTCTGAGAATATTCTGTAATCAATAGTTGTTTTGTCCGCAACCTGAACAATGCACCAAAGCTGGGCACTTGCGGTATTTTTTGCGGTACTACCGCACTACCAAACTGGTACCGCATAATGCAGTACCACAAAGGATCGCTGAAAGTACAGCAGTACCGCTACCGCATTCAAATTTCCCGCGGTACTTTCCGCGGTACCGACAAACACGACTTTTAAAAAAATTAACACTTTTTTTGAAGTAAACCTTATTACAGGAGTACAGTAAGACGAATGCTGCGTGTGTTGCATCAGCCTAACTCTAGACACGTTAAGTTTTCGTTCAGAACATGTTACGTTGCCATCCTATCACAACGCCTCAGTGCAGTGCTTGCTTTTGAGCCGGTTGCACGTGTGTTACATTTCTGTGACAAAGATCGATTTTTAGCCATTATGGCAAAAAGTTCAGGTGCGAAATCGCCGATATGCAATTTCTGAAAATATGTGCTATTACTTGTGTTGTTCTTGTGTGCAGTACCGCGGAACGCACCAGGGGGACCTGAAAAAGTACCGCAGTACCGCGTAACGCACTGGGCATGCTGAGGTACCGCAGTACCGCGTAACGCACCCCCAAATTTTGGTACCGCGTCCACCACTGCAATGCACCAAGAGTTATTGTTTAGGTGCTATGTCACATGACTGCATAAGCAGTTCATTTTTCTTTGATGAGTGTACCATGACTGGAGTGACTTATCATAATGTACTACAGACATTTTTCTCTTCCAACTAATAGCTGAAGTTGGCACGAGAAGTATTATTTTTCAACAAGATGGGTGATGTCCCATTATGCCATTGCTGTTCACAACTTTCTAGATGCTGTCATGGAACTTGGGTTGACACACAAATTTTGGGCAACTTTGTTATAATAATAACAAACCAACTTCTGTGAAATGTGGTATAGTGGATTATTGTTATATATTGGGAATTTTGTAGTTTAAGTAATTGTACTTAAACTACAAAATATACCAGAATTAATAGTATAATGTTATCTTCTCCACTGCATTGGTACTTATTCTTGTAGTTTAGTGGGTTTTTCATGTTCTGTTTAACTTCATTTAATATGAACATAAAGAAAAATTACCGGTAGTTATATTAAATATAAACACCTTCTACTTAAATGATTGGTTTCTTAAAAAATAAACTTGTTTCTGAGTGATCAATAAAATATATGAATACCATAATTACAAAAGTTCAAAAGAAATAAATCTAAAGAGAATGGTGTAAACAGGAGGAAGCTTCAATACTTCCTGAATCCACAACTGATAACCAGCCACATTATTGGCTTGCCCAGTGACGTGCACAGACTTTCAGAAGGGCAGGGGCTCAGTTGAAAAAAGGGCACTCCCCTAACATTTTTAAAAATGAAATCTGCGATGCCATATAGGCTATATATATGTATACACACACAAAGAAAAATTTTAAAATTGTATGGTAAATATTCTTAAATTCCATTAAATTCAATGCATTATTTTTGTATATAAAGCTGATTAAAGAAAATAAATGAAAATTTGTTGTAAAAAGGCGTTTTTATTGCAAGATTTTCAAAAGATATGAAGATATTGAAATATTGGAGTGTATTTACAATTATTATTCAATTTTACTTATATTGACTTTTAGCTTGCTCATCATATAAATTACAGTATTCTGCTGTATATACATTTAAATATGGAATAATATGAAACTATAAATTAAAGATTTATAGAAATATACTGTGGGCCACAGCTCTTAAGTAGCAATAGAAAAATATTGATTCTTATCAGGAAAATACAAAAGCAAAAATTATATTCTTAATCATCTACAATGAAATGTCACACTGCTTTGGATTCCAACTTACCATAATTATCAGTGAGAAATCACTAGTTAGCTTAGGTTAACGTAAAATAACAAACAGTAAACAATACACCCACATACCCGAGAGACGCAATCAACAGTGAACAGCTGCAGTCAGTGTTACCACTAGGGACACCCTCCCTGATTGACAAAATAATAGTAACGGTATGTTAAGTTTATTATTCTAATAAAAAAATCATAGATCAAAGTAATTCCAGTTTTGAAAATCTGTTGAAGTAGCAGTAACTAAATAAAAATATAACTAATTAATTCAAATTTATGTCGAATCAATATATTTATGAATTTTGACTAAAAGGGCACTTTTGATATGAAGAAGAAAAAGGGCAGGGGCTCAAGCCCCCCAAGCCCCCCCACTGTGCATGTGCCTGGGCTTGCCTGTAATTTGAGTTCCAATAATGTGGCAGTGACTTACAATAACCCTACAAGAAGAAATACACACTAATTTTCACACATCCCAGAATTAATTCTTAAGCTCTAATATTTTAATTATAGAATTTAAACAAAGTGTCTTAAATATAAAACTTTTTTGTAGTGGGCTGTCTAAGGCTAATATTAGATCCCAAATTTAAGGGCCAACTCAAATTTCCCTTATGATGAAACTTTTCCTCAACACTGGATAGGCTATGGTGGACTGATAATATGATCACTTCTATCACTCAACCTCTCAGGATTTTTATTTATGGAAGTATGTTAAAACACTTGTGTATTATGACAAACCCACTAGTCTGGCAGAACTCGGTCAAAGAAACAGAGGTCACTGGATCCATGCCACAAGAGCATTTTGCTAATGCTCTAATGGAGTTCAAGAGTTGAATACACATTGTAGTGACAAAAGTTGATCATGTAAAAATGTTCTAAATTTGGACAGTCTGGAAATGTAAACAACCATATATATTGTATACATATTGATTAATAATAAGGAAAATGACAAATTATTTTTGCACCATTATTTCTTGAAAATCCTGTATCTTCAACAGTAAAAGTAAATATGATCCTAAGTTATATCAGTTAACATTGGAGTACCATATACATACATAATATTTTACTCCATAATAATGTGGATGTAATCTGAGCTTCAACCTTAGTAACTGCTACAACAAGCTTACTAAAAACTTATTGGCTACTGTATTTAATTTTGTAGTCATTTTAACACTATCTTTGGCCTGCCTGTTGTTTCAAGTTTACAGATATTCTTATAGCTTTAGTTTAGTGGTTTTCAACCCTTTCTGAATCAAGGCACCTGAATGGCATCTGTTCTCATGCATGTTGTACCACTGAAGATTTTCATCTCCCACTGTTTGGAGCAGTATGGTTTTTATTTTGGATGGGGATAATCTAGGAAGGTCCTAGTGGTTTGAGTTATCCTTGTATTTATATTCTTTATTTCTAAGTACCTTATGCATTTATTTTCAGATCTTCAACAACAACAGAAACGATATGTTATGAGGCTCCAACTATCAGAGTATGGGATAGTTTGGAGAAGGCCTGAATATGTGGCTTCTTGGAAACCAGAGAAATCAGGAGATTTAGTTCCTTTTGAGGAAGTAGACAAGACAAAACCAGTCCTGGCCATGATGCCTATTGAAAAACAGTTGAGCAAGTGAGTACTGTAATTTTACAACCCAATAGCCAACTTTTTTCATGCCCCTGATGAAATAAACTTGGAGGTGCCATACTGAATTGCACTTGTCCATCTGTCTGTTCATCACACTTTGGTGTCTGCAGTATAACTTTTGAACTGCTCTGTTAATATAAATTAATGACACTTCATACACAAGCAAGAATCAGATCCTTATTTCAAAGATCAAGGTCAAATGGAGCTTTTTGGGTTTGTGCCATAACTCTTGAATTGTTTTACATAAATTGATGAAACTTCACACAGATATGGATGATTATAAGCCAGTGTGTTTTGAGCAAGACTTGGGTCCTTTCATCAAAGATCAAGGTCATAAAGAGATTAATGGTTAAATAGAGGTTCATGCCATTACCTTTAAGGTACTCAACATAAATTGATGGCTCCCACCCCCCCCCAGTATATCTTGAAATGCAAAATACTTCCAAGTGTTTGTGTTTATGAGGTCCAGTCATGCACTTGTTTGTGAAGTTTAATTTAGTATGGAATGTAATGAACAACTTATACACGTATTAATGTGAATAAATTTTGAAAATGGGACAACAGATGACCATGAAGAAGAATTTTCTTTTAAATATATATCATGAGCAGAATTATGTCAAAGAAATGTAGATAATTATATAACTATTAAAGTAATTCCACTATACAGGTGGCCCATAAGTCCCAGTCAGTTGTAATTAGTGGTGTACTGATTCCAAAATTTAGCTAATACCAATGCCAATTCTTTGCCTATGTTTTAAAAAATCAATTCCCATCATAAATTTTACTAATCTAATGTGAAAACTTTTTCATATTTTTACATTTCACATTTGTTTAAATGCTTTTCCTTAACTCACTCCACAATATACAGCACCAGAATTTGTTATTTGTATACTGTAGCTAAAATGATAAAAAAATTTATTACTGTAAAATAATTTTTTTTACACTAGTTTCATAATTGAATACCAATTTTAAATTAATTGTTTCCTTGTGTTGAAGGTAATTTCTTTCTTCAACAATAACAAAATTTTTAATTAAAATTTCTAGTCCCTGATGGCCAATTTGAAAAAACAAAAATAGAGATATAATTTGGGTTTATAAAATTATTGAAATAATTAAAATAGTCAACATAAGTTCAGAAATATTTATTGATTATTTATTTATTTTTTTTTTTACAAATTTTGTTTAAAATCTGTTGGATGGATTTTTATTTTAATTATAAGCAATTGGGACTTATGGACCACCCTGCACACACACACACATATATATATATATATATATATTATTTAGGCAGATTTACATATAGGCAGAGTAAGCACCTGCCTTGGGTGGCAAATTTCGTTGCATTTCAACAAATAGGGCAAAGAAAACAAAGATAGAAAATAACTCTTATAAGCACTAAAAAATTAAATGGATTTACAAATAAGTTTTAAAATAAAAAAAACATCAGCCTCTATAGCAAACTAGCAATATCAAATGGCACAACTATAAGGCACTTTCATCCCTGCTTAGGGTATATATATATATATATATATATATATATATATATATATATATATATATATATTATTTAATAGTGTGGACCAAAATGGGGGGTAAATTATAAAGTTGAAGAATCCTTGTTCCACATTAATGCCCTTGTTCCTTTGGACCAGATAGACATGTCAGCAAAATTTTGGTCAAATATGAGAATATTTAGGGGTCCTGAGATTTAATGACTTCTAAAAATTTTGCAATGAATAGGCGCGCTTAGAACATCAATGATCAACTCAACTCTTGAGTTGCAACTTATGAAAAAATTTCTTCTTATTTAAGAAATTTTTGGTGTTAATAGAGTACAAAACATCTTAGATAATTATTTCAGAGAAAATTATTAATAAGGAAAACAAAAATTTTGGATAAAATATATTATCCTTAATTGGTCAACTCTAAATTAAAGGCTTTGCCTAATTGGCTTGAACATTTTAGTTATCCTTTTTATCTCCTAATTTAACTGGTTTATTTTACTATTTCAGAAATTTAATTTTTTAAACTAAAATGGCTACTCGTTCTAAAACTAAAGTTTGGCTCATTGGCCATTTAAATAAAGATATACTTTGTTGCCGCTTACCTACAAAACTGCAAGTTTTTGCAAACATATTTCTTCCATCAAAAAGAGGAAAAATTGGGATGAAGAAGATCCATTAATCTTTGCTTAGATGAAGTGATGACCTACTGGGAGAAAGCCAGGATTCCCACAATGCGTAGAGACAGTGCCATCCGAAAGATTGACTCTTTAATAAGCTGTTATGATAATTGATGAAAAACAGAAAAAGGCCCGAGGAAAAATGCCGTATTGAAGAAACTATGTTTAAAGATGAAATTAAGGCTGAAATTCTTGATATTGGTCACTCTAATGCCCTTTGATGATGTCAAATGAAGAAGACAAGCTTTTCTACTTAAGCCAGCAAGAATATCCTACACAAAGTAGCATGGGTACAGTAGACCAAATTCTTGCAAAAAGAGAGAAAAGAAGGCTTCATCGTGAAGAATTAGAGTGTGAAAGAGCCCTCAAAGAGCAGAAGCGATCTAAAAGATCATTCTTGCCTGCCAATAGAGATGATTTCACATCATCATCATCATCATCACCATCAACTAATGACGACAACCTTGAAATGAATTTTCAAGGTCCCTCTGAAGAGCAATTTAAAAAGAAAATGTTGTTGCATTGGTATACGCAAAATCTTGGGCAAAAGCTTCTCAACCAGAGGAAGCCCCAAATGTTGATCTTAAATTTTTGCAAGATCTTGCAATAATGGAGGAAAATTCTTTGATATCAAGTGTTATCAAGCAAGCCCAAAATGCCATTAAACGACATCTGTGGTACCTCTCAGAAACACTTGTTGGATTAAG
>JAJOZX010000081.1:1635000-1752500 GCA_023014485.1 Bathynomus jamesi | reverse complement strand
AATTAGTCTATTGTACCATTTATTACACAAAACAGCTTTGAAGTAAAAACAAAATTTTATTTAAAAATTACCTTCACAATTCACTAATTACTTATGGATGTGCCTTGGCCCCATTGGCTTTTCCATTCAAACTGTGGCAGTCTTTTTCTTGATTCCAGTTGATTGAGTATAAATTTGTGCCAATTGCTGTAGCCAATCCTTTGTTCTGATGCTTTTGTCACTAAGTTCACTGCACTTTCCACGCTTTGACTGTGGCATGAAAAGGCAGCAATTTTCAAGGGTTCTGTTCTTGTATGCAGTAGCTCTTCATTGCTGAAATTCCTTATCAAAGGTGGAGGTTTGATAGCTTCCTTTCTCCAGTCAATCATCTCGTGGTAGTCTTTGGAATCGAAATTTAGAGATTTAGGAAGCTCAAAATTTTGTGTGCCACTGAAACGTGTTTGACTGAGAAGTATCTTCTGAAGAGCATCTTCTCTGACATGTCTGGTATCAGTAAGCATTGACAGTAGGATAGCTTCGGGATTGGCAAAATAGGCATTATTACGGAACACCAGTTCCATAATAATGCGATGTTTTTCTTCCAATCCTCTCATCAAGACAATCAAATGAAAAAAATTCCTTGCTCCATCAGTAGCTTTAGGATGGGATTTGATATGAAACCATCCAGGAGCATATGATTTCATGACGATGGTTACCAGTTCTTTCAGATTTTGTTCGGGATGCAAAATTGATACATATAAACGAAGAATCCAGTTTGCTTGGGTAATCCAGCGAGCATGATGAATGGCATCTGGAGACCTGCGGGCTAGACTTTCAGATACCCATCCAGATTGCACTGCTAGGCACATATCATAGAGATACTTTTGATCATTGCTCAACTCTTTCACGGCATTCGGTGGTATATCTTGGACGTTGCCCTGAACTGGTGAAAATGCCACTAAGTCTAAAATGGTTAAATCACATTTCAATTTGGCTCCAATTGAACCTTTAAAGGTATTTGGCCCTGATGTTTTTCCGTCTATGGTTTCAAATGTGTGTCTGAAGGGGAGTTCATTCATGTGTAAAAGAGACACGAGCCATTGAACTGATCTATGCAAAAAAATTTCAATCAATTTTATGGTACCAGCAATTCTACCAGTATTGACAGCAGTACCGTCGCATAGCAGAGCATTGAGAGTGTCGATGCTTGCTGAATCAATTAAGAATGTTATAATTTCATCAGCTATACACCGAGCATTTCCTGCATCAGGGCAGAGATGGTCTACATAGATACCTCCAGGGTCTTTGATCAGCACATAATGTTGTTCTTTCTCTTTTCCATGCTTGCTTAAATCATCCTTTCTTCCATCAAACCCTATCCATTCAATATTCACATTTTCACATCTAGATCTAACAATATTTTTCTTGCCTACACGAATTCTCTCTCCCTCTCTATTTTCTTCCTATCAAGCATGTTCGATTGATCAATTATTCCCATATCTTTCAATGCAGCATTAACAATAGCTGCTGTAGCTCTCGAACTCACATGGTAACGGTCTGCCACCAATGGTAATTCATTGTATGAATACCTATTTTGATCATTTCAACGAATTCTAGCTCATTGTCACTGTCTTCTATATCTTCGTTAAAGTCATCTACTGAAGAAGATGGTACAACTTCCATAGCCTCTGCCATTTCCACTTGTGACCTTTGCTGCCTCTCTTGTTCTTCTCTTGCTCTTGAGAGGGATCGTCTCTGGACAGCGGCAGCTTCACGATCAAATGGCCCTAATTGATTTATTCTTTGCTTTTGGCCTACAAATGACTCCCACTCTACCATTGGGATTTTTACGTCACATTGACAAAATGGCCTTTCTATTCCTTTATCATAACATTTGCAAGTACAAATGTCAAATATTTCATCATATGAAGCAAGTTTTTTAGCAAAATTTTCATTCCTTTGACGTAGAGGAACCTTGTTCAAGGAAAGAGCTGATCTAATTAATCTTTCCACTGCAGAAGAAATAGATCTTTCTTGAATGACAGGGAAAGAGAACATGGCCCAGATATCTTGAAGATCTTTGGTAACTATATTGTAGCAATTGTTCGCAGTTGCTGATCCCCTTGACTTGATTTTTTTCTCTCTTTTGAATGAAGAAATAGTGTCTGACAACGTCTGCCTTTGTAGGAATCATTGATTGGCGGAATTCAGTGACAAAACCAAAAGCTGCATTCAAAGATTTGTTTCTGGTTGACATTTTTTCAACCTTTTTAAAAAATTAAAAATCCAGCTTTTATAGAATCATGCATGGATCATAAGTAAATCTAATCTAAAGAGCATAAATTCTTATAATTCCTGTAAAAATATATGATAATTAGAACATGAAATTTATTGGTATTGAATTTGAAATTCAACACACAGCTCAGTAAATTGATTACACATAAACGATGTTTATGTGTAATCAATTTTCTGATATAGCAAATATTCTGAGAAAATATGCGTGGTGAAAATTTTGAGAAATCCAAATTTTTGAGGTAATTGTCTGAAAATTGCACACAAGATATATTATGCAATTTTAGGGCGGGGGTCATCTCTATGAGAAGATGCTCTAAATGGTCTCCATTTTCATTTATGAGACTATTTTCATTTTTTGGGCGGAGCTAAAAATAGGAGGGAGTATGCTAGTGGTACAGGGGGGAGCATAAACTTTCTTTTGGAGTATGTTGGTCAGAACCCCAATTCATAAGCTCCACATAGTGCCCGATCTGCCCTTAGAAATTCGACTCAGCCTAATATATAATAGTCATAAATTGTCAAGTCATTATTATCCTTGTTCAATAAATGTTCGTCATAAATTGTCAAGTCATTATTGAAATTGTTTCATTTTGAGCGAGTGCATAAAAAGGTCCTAGAGCAAAGATAATTGGCACGTTTATTCTTGTGGGGGAATAGAATAAGGGCAGATATGACCAAATTTAAAATTCCAAAAAATGCCATTGTGGACCACCCTAATATATATATATATATATATATATATATATATATATATATATATAATATATATATATATATATATATATATATATATATATATATATATAGAGGATGAATTTCACAATTAAACACCTGATGTATGTATGCATGCATGCATGTATATCCACAGATCTATGCGTACATACTATATTGCAACCTGCAGCTGAAATGAGATCCATACCTTAAATGAAGCTTAGTAATGTATAGCCTAATATTAATAATTTTAAATAATAATTTCTGCTTTAATGACTAATTTTTCTCCCATTACCACAGGAAAGTATATTTTAAAATTTAATTACAATATGGATTCATTCTTAAAATTTTTGTAGTTAAACGTGTTGGTACTATTTCTCTAGGGGAAGTCTAGCATTATTATAGTATTTCAAGAGTGTCAATATAAACCATTTTGCCAAGTAATTTCCTTAATAATGTATTACATTTCGGTATCAACACCCTCTAAAAGTTATAGTAGACCTAAGAAAGTTTGAGAGTAAGGGATGAAAATGGAAGAATACTCACAATGGATGTGGGTCTATGCAATAAATAGAAGGAATATTTCAAGGATTTGATGGGTGGGAGAGACAAGAGGAGTACAAATATAAATATGATGGGGTTTGGCAGTGTAAGGAGGATATGTGACAGAATGCCTGAGAACATGGCCAGGGATGAAGTGAAAGTGGTGGTTTGCAACTTGAAAAATGGAAAAGTGGCAGGTATGGATGGAATATATGGGGAGATGATTGTATCAGGGTTTGAAAGGGTTAGAGTCAGTGTACATGGACAAATGGGAGTGTGCCTGAAGACTGGAAGAAAATGATAATCTTTCCATTGTACAAAATGAAAGACAACAGGAGTGAATGTAAGAACTACAGAGGTACAAGTCTGTTTAGTGTAGTGGGGAAGGTGTATGGAACAAGTTCATGTTATTGTAGAATGCTTGGTGAGCAATGAATAAGGAGGGTTCTGAGGTGGAAGAGGCTATGTGGATCAAGTGTTTGCAGCGAGATAAATGATTGAGAAACCATGTGAAAAAGATTGCAAGGTGTACATGGCTTTTATGGATCTTGAGAAACTGTATGATGGAGTAAATAGAGGAGCTTTGGGTATATATGATGTTGATGGTAGACTCATGAATGCAGTAATGAGTTTCTACAATAGAAGTAAATAAAGAACTGAGTTAATGGTTTGATACGAGTGTTGGTGTACATCAAGGATGTGTGATGTCTCTGTGGCTGTTCAATCTGTTTATGACTGGAGTTATGAGAGAGGTGAAAGTATGAATACTTGAAAGAGGATTGAGTATGATGGAAGTTGGTGGCCCTGTCAAATTTGTTGTTTGTGGATGATGATGTGCTATTTGCTCAGACTGAGTGTGATATGAAAGAAGCTGTTAAGAGTTTTGTGGTGGTGTGAGAGAAGATTGTTGAAAGTGAATGTGGGTAAAAGCAAGTTATTGATTGTGGAGAGTAAGGGAAATTTGGACTCGTGTGATGGTGAATGCAGACTTGCCAACCCTCCCATTTTTTTACCAGATTCAAAATTCCTAGCGGGAGTTGAAAAATCCTGCTTTTTCTTTTCACCCACTTTATTTGCACAGAAAGGAATGACGAATTCTCTAGATTTATAGACCTAGATTTATTATTAATACTGGAGTTTTAAAACATGGCAACACCACTGCCTGCTAAAAGACAAAAGAAAGCTACAACTCAGAAACAGGACATGAAATTCAACGATGCTCATGAAAGGGAGTTTCCTTTCATGAAGAAATCCAATATTGGAGCCATGTTTGCATGGTGCTCCATTTACCACTGCGATTTAAGTGTTTCAGCCAGTGGAAGAAATGACATTGTTAATCACATAGGTCATCCAAAACAAGAACAGTGCATCAACAGCAGAACAGTCAGGAAGCCTGAAAAACTTTCTTGCAAAAGCATTAGAATCCAAAGATTAAGCAAGACATTACCAATGCTGAATTGCTCTTCAACCAGTTTTTGATAGAGCACAACCTTCCATTAGCCACCACTGATCATGCTGGAGAGTTATTTCAGAAAATGTTTCCTGATTCAACATTTGCTCAGAAGTATGCAATAACAAAGAAAAACAATGGAAATCAAGTACAGTACTGGATTCTGTCACAATTAGCACCAGCAAAAGGATTATTATTAGAAGAGTAAATTAAGTATTTAAAAGTTAATTTTAGCTTCCACAGAAATTCCGGTTGTTTTTTTTTTTCAAAATTCCAGCTTTTTTGAGGCTGCCTTCCAGATTTTTCCTAATATAGGGTTGGCAGGCTTGTGAATAGTGGAAACACTTGGGGTGTTAGTCTTTTAATTATCTGGGATGTATATCAAATAAAAGAAGCATGCGTGTGGGTGGATGAAATTCATAGTACAGTGAATCATGGGAGAAAGGTGGCAAGTACATTGAATGCAGGTGTAAGGAAGCAGAAAGAGGCTGAGAGATGTTTACAAGATGATGATAGTATCAACACTTCTGTATGGGTGTGAAACATTGACATGGCATGAAAGGCAGAAGTCAAGGGTAAGAGGTGTGTGCGTGCGCGCGCGCGCCACTCATTATATTTTGCCCCCCCTTTTTTTTCCCATGTTTACTTGTAAGTTCCAGAAATTTTGTACATAAGTAGTTACATACTTTTTTTTACAAGTTTTTATTTTTCCACATAGTCTCCATCCTTTGCTGGAGTGTTCACCAGGGAGGATACCCGCGTCATCCCCGAGCCAGGCGTGAGGCACAAAGGTGCTGGCCTGGATAGTGTTCGATGTACCACGACAGTCATTGCTGATAGAATAGACAAACTGAGCGCGTTTAAGTCTCCTGGGCCAGACCAGACAAGTTTCTCCCCAGAGTGTTGCGAGAAGTGCACGACCAGGTGGCTCCCCACCTGGCTACAGTCTTCAACAAATTGTTGGAGATGGGCCAGGTGCCTGGTGACTGGAGGGAAGCCAATGTGACCCCTATCTTTAAGAAAGGGGATCACGAAAGTCCAGGGAACTATCGTCCCATTAGTCTCACTTCAGTTGTAGGTAAATTATTAGAGGGGATAATAGCAGATAGGATCATTGACCATTTGGATTCCTACAAGCTGCTTGGGGACCCAACATGGGTTTAGACGGCATAGGTCGTGTCTCACCAACTTGCTTGAGTTTTTTCACATCATGTTGAGTGAGTATGATAAGAGTAGGGCGATTGATATAGTTTATCTCGACTTTCAGAAAGCCTTTGATAGGTACCTCGCCGCCGGCTAATGGCGAAAGTGCGCGCGCTGGGTATCGGTGGGGAAATAGGTAGGTAATTGAAAACTGGCTGAGGAATAGGTGGCAGAGGGTTGTAATTAAAGGGGCTAGTTCGGGTTGGGCCTCGGTCACTAGTGGGGTTCCATTTTGGGGCCACTGTTGTTTATAATTTACATAAATGATATCGACGGTGGCATCGTCAGTCGGATCGCCAAATTCGCTGATGACACCAAGCTTGGGGCCAATGTTGGGACGCCCGAAGCGATCGAGGAACTGCGTGCGGACCTAGGTAGGATAGGAGAGTGGTCCAAAAAATGGCAAATGCCGTTTAACTTGGGTAAATGCAAAGTGATGCACATTGGCTACGCCAATCACAAGTCGGACTACTCGATGTTGGGGAGTAATATCAAGGTGACTGATTTAGAAAAGGACTTGGGTGTGCTAATTAGCAGCGACCTTAAGTTTACCAAACAGTGCATAGAGGTGGAAAAGAAAGCCCAGAAACTATTGGGTTATATCAGGAGGCAATTTCAGTTTCGGAACAAGGAGATTGTGCTCTCTCTTTACAATTCCCTGGTTCGGCCACACCTGGAGTATGCTGTGCAGTTCTGGTCGCCCACCCTCAGGAAAGATATTGAGAGGCTGGAGCGAGTGCAGGCGAGGGCCACAAAGTTAATCCCTTCCGTTAGGCATATGGGCTACAATCGACAGTTACGTGCCCTGAACTTGTTTTCGCTGGAAACTCAGAGGCTGCGCGGTCAACTGATTGAGGTTTTCAAGCTCTTACACGGGTTCAACGATGTTGATTTTAGAAGCATGTTTAGTTTAAATGATAACCCAACTCGCAACAATGGTTGGAAGTTGGATTTGAAACGGTTTAGGACTAGTGTGTGTGGGAATTACTTTACGTATAAGATCTGTGACACGTGGAACAGGTTACTTTCAGAAGTTGTGAACAGTTCCTCTGTGGATCAGTTCAAGAAAAGGTTAGACCAAATCTTGCACACTATTTGAGTGTGTACAAAATTTTCCCTGGCACCTGTTGCCATTGGTACCTCCTTGGTATGGCGCAAGGCCTTTTGAGGTACTTCTTTTCCTTGTAACTCCTTTTCTATGGCTTTCCTTCACCTTGAAACAAGGGCCTTTATTCCTTGCTGGTAAGTCCACTGGGTTCTACTGGAGCCACCTCTTAACCTCCTCCACAACCTCATCATATTTTAATCGGGGACTCTTTAGTGCGCCACATGGACAAAGAGTTCGTTAAACGGCATCCAACCAAGAGGAGGAGGGTCTGTCTCCCAGGGGCCAGGGTTGACAGAGTTAGAGACGAAGTGGATAGGGTTGACGTTGCCTCCCGTCACTCAATGTTGGTGACGATGGTAGGAGGCAACGACTCGTATAGGCCCGATACGAGAGTGCCTGACCTTTTGGAGAGATATAGGGGGTTAATTAGGTCCCTGAAGGCGAGGTCAGATAGGTCTTTAGTTCTAGGTATTACCCCTAGGCACGGTTGGGTCTTAGAATTACGTCCAAAACAATATTTTTGAATAACAAATTAGAAGAGATTTGTGCTGAGGAAAATGTACCCTTCGTAAAGCTGTGGTCCGAATTCAGTGATCCTAGCCTTTTTATAAAAGATGGGGTGCATTTTAATGAAATAGGTAATGCTAGGCTAGGTAGGTTAATAGACGAAAACGTGCGAAAGCTGTATAGGTCGAAGCCTTCTTTAAACGTTGTGGGTCCGGGAAACGCGGGCCCGACGTGATAAATAGTTTAAAACGCGGGCCCGTGGTAAAAATAACTTAAACGTCTTTTATTGTAACGCGCGTAGTATTAGAAATAAATTAAATGAATTTAAGGCGATAATTTATTCCGGCAACTATGATATAGTTGCTATCACTGAAACTTGGTTAAATACCGTGACTCGGGACTTGTTGGGGGAACTTGATATACCGGGTTTTAAACTCTTTACTAATGATAGGTTACATAGGTTTGGTGGAGGCGTTTTGCTGTACATTCGTAATTCCCTTAGGGCTATCGAGGTTAAGTTAGATTTTCCGGCAGCAATTAATGCGATTGTGTTGAAGTTAGGGCGCGTAGTATTAGTTTTAATTTTGTTGTTGTTTATAGACCTCCCGTTCAACCCCTCGATACAGATACTAGATTTTACTCACTTCTTGGTAATTTTATTGACAATCGGAATAGTATAATTGTCGGAGACTTTAACTGCCCTAATGTTAATTACGAGAATTTTACTGGTAATGAGGAGGGTTTGAGATTGGTTGAGTTTATGGACGATAACTTTTTACGACAGATAGTTACCGAACCAACGGCGGGTGACAATATTTTAGATTTGGTGATGACGAACGGCGAGAATATAGTCGAAGGTTTAGAAGTAGGCGAGAGTTTAGGATGTAGTGATCATCAAATTCTTAGGTTTAAGTTAGCGATAAAAAATACTCAGGATAGTAACGTAATAGAAGTCCCTGATTTTCGTAGGGCTAATTTTGATAGTTTTGCTGATAGGATGAGAGTAGTGGACTGGGATAACTTATTTATGGGCAATGACACAAATTTGCGTTGGGTGGCGTTTAAAGAAAGTTTTAGGAATATTGAAAGGGAGTTTATTCCTCGTAGGCAAGCGCGCTAGAAATCGTGGTAGGCCGAAGTGGTGGACTAGGGAAATAGGAGAGTTTATAAACGAGCGTATAGACATAGTAAGCGCAATGGCACGGCAGCTAACTTTAATAGATATATCGAGCTTAGACGTCAGGTTAAAAGATCAGTTAGGAATGCCAAGCGTAATTTAGAGATACTTATAGCTGCGGATAGTAAACATAATCCAAAAAAGTTTTTTGAATACGTTAATAATCGTAAGCCGGTAAAAGATAACATAGGCCCTCTGGTAGATGTTAATGGCGCTTTGGCTTCTGACGCTCAGGCGATGGCGGGTATTTTCAATAACTTTTTTGCGACAGTTTTTACCGTAGAAGACGTAAATAATGTCCCCGACTTGGACGATATCGTTCCATTTAGTAGCGAGACTATTTTGGATGAAATAACTGTTTACGAGGCTGAGATTGCGCATTATATCGATAGGCTAAAAGTTAGCAAGGCTCCAGGCCCTGACGCTTTTTATCCCAGACATTTGAAAGAAGTTATCGTAGGCCCCTTAACGAAGATTTTTAATCAGTCACTCGAAACGGGGATTATTCCTGAAGACTTAAATTAGCTAACGTCACGCCTATTTTTAAAAAAGGCGACCGCGCAGTAGCTAGCAATTATAGGCCCATTAGCTTAACGTCAATTGTGGTAAACTTTTGGAATCCGTAGTTAGGGATCGTATCATCGATCACTTAGAAAGTAGAGATTTGATTAATAGTAGTCAGCATGGGTTTCGACGCCATAGGTCTTGTTTAACTAATTTGTTAGAATTTTATAACGAAATAGTGCGCGAATACGATAGGCATAGAGCAGCTGACGTTATTTATTTAGATTTTAAAAAGGCGTTCGATACAGTTCCGCATAGGAGACTAATTGCGAAAAAATATACGCGGTCAGGTAGCTAACTGGTTAGAAGAATGGCTTCGTGCTAGGAGACAGAGGGTCGTAGTTAATGGTAGTGAATCGGGGTGGTTAGATGTAGGTAGCGGTGTCCCACAGGGTTCAGTGTTAGGCCCATTGCTATTCGTAATTTACATTAACGACATAGATGTAGGATTGACTAGTAACGTGTCAAAATTCGCGGACGATACTAAAATAGGCGGTAAGGTTGTTAACGAGGACGATAGAAATAGGATCCAAGACGATGTAAATAGGATTATGGAGTGGACAGATAAGTGGCAGATGCAATTTAACGTAGACAAATGTAAAGTTTTGCATATAGGTTCTCGCAACAATAATTACACGTACACGATGGATGATAGGGAGTTAGCGAGCGTTGACGAGGAAGTAGATTTAGGCGTACGCGTATCTAAGGATTTAAAGGTTAGGAACCAGTGCCTGGAGTCTTGCGCAAAAGCTAATAGGATGTTAGGCTTCATAGCGCGTAATTTCGAATTTAAATCGAAGGATATTATATTGCCCCTTTACAAGTCCCTAGTCAGGCCTCATTTAGAATATGCGTTCAGTTTTGGTGCCCGTACTTGCGTGAGGATATTGATAGGTTAGAAAGGGTTCAGCGTCGTGCCACGAAACTTATTCCGTCATTGCGCAATAAGCCTTATGAAGATAGGATTAAAGAGTTAGACCTGTATTCACTCGAAACTAGAGATTAAGGGGGGAGCTTATTGAAGTTTTCAAAATCGTTAATAACATCGATAACGTAAATTTTGAAATTGTTCACTTTCGATAATAGTAATACTCGCAATAACGGATTTAAGTTGCGTGGCAGACGTTTCATTACTAATATCGCTAAAAACTTCTTTACGTTTAAAGTAATTGGTAAATGGAATAATCTTCCCGCGTCAGTTGTTCATTCTACCAGCGTTAATATGTTTAAGAACCGTCTTGACAGACATTTTAAAGGTATTAACGTTGTTTAATATAAAAAAACAAAGTTAGCAACAGGAGCTCTGGTGGTGGTGCTCGAGGATGAGTCTGTTGACGATGAATGCCAGCTTGTGACATGCCAGCGTGTGATGCCAGCAATAAAATAAAAAAAAAAAAAAAAAAAAATTAGACTGACATGAACGTAGATGTAGCTCGTAGCGTAAACTAACAACCCACTTTCTGTTTAACTTTACCTACTTTTTTACTTTGCATGTCTGTAACACTCTTTTCTTGCATGTTTGTAGTTTGCATGGTATGACTGAGTTAAGACTGTATTTGCATGGTTTGTAAGCATTCTTATTTCACTTCTTTTCATCTTTCATCCCTCTCCTATTCTCTCAGACTATTTTTCTGACTTGTCGGCAGTGGCCGGCAGATGATGATGGTGTCTTTTTTCTCTTTTTCTGAATGAATGTTAACCCACGAATGATAGGTGTTGCTCCTTACTTAACCCCTTATTCTCTTCTCTTCTCCCCCTACTCTTTCCTTTCTCTCGGGCTAACCTTAGAGTGGATCTTAGGGTCTTTGTTAGCCTTAGCTTCTGTAGATCACTGAAACTTTCTTCCACAAATAGCATCCTTCATTGGCCCAAACAAATGCGAGTCTGGAGGTTCCAGATCCGGGCTGTATGGAGGGTGAGGTAATAGAGTCAAGCACATTTTTGTGATGGCCTCTCTTGTTTGCAAACTGTTGTGTGGTCTTACGTTATCATGCAAAAGAAGGACAGCTTCCAGTTTTCTCTCTGATCAAACTCACTTTATACATCCCTGGAGTCTCTGTAGGGAAGCAATATATGCTTCAGAGTTGATTGTTTGTCCTTTCTTCATAATGTCCACCAGAATCACCCCTTTCATGTCTCAGAAGATGGTGGCCATAACCTTTCCTGCAGAGGGAGCCATTTTGAACTTTTTCTTGCATGGGGAGTCTGTGTGATGCCACTCCATGGATTGGCGTTTTGTTTCAGGTTCAAAGTGGTATACCCAAGTTTCATCCCCAGTCACAATTCGTGAAAGGAAGTCATCCCCTTCTGTCCCATATCGAACCAATGACTCAGAAGCAATTTCTTTTCTTTAGGCTTTGTGATCTTCAGTCAGTTCGCGAGGAACAAACTGTGAACACATTTTCGAGTATCCCAGTTGCTGAATTATTGTATTCACACTTCCTTCACTAATTCCTAGCTCTAGTGATAGCTCCTTGTATGTGACATGCCAATTTGATCAAATGATGCTGTTAGCACTTTACACAGTGTGAGATGTCTCTCTCCAATGATCTTACACATTTAGACCAGTGTCCAACTATGCTTTGATCAACAACAGTATCTCCATAAACATTTTGTACACATTTGTGAATATTTCCAACTGTTTCCTTCTCTGCAGTTATGAGCTCTCTGTTTACGATGCACATCACTGTCAGATGCCATTTTCAAAACTGCGTTAACCATCAGTTTTATACAAGGGTGTTTAAAAGCTGTTTTGTACAAGGAGAGGAGGTTGAAACTGGAAAAATCCAGTTATGTGAAGTGCAGAAAGTTCAAACTTATGGCCCCAAAGACATTTCAGCCCCATGGCCTATTATTTAGCTAAGAAAAAAGGGTGGGACAAAATATATTGAGTGCCCCTAGTATAATATCAGATCACAACATTATTGAAATAATAACCAATATAAAAGCAACAGGAAAGGAAAGAAGCAAATTCAAAATTTTTAACTTCCACTCCAAAGCTATAAACTGAGAAGATGTTGCATCCGGCATGGAAATAATAGATTGGAAAACCATCTGCAAGGCCAAGACAACGGAAGAGATGCTAGTGACCTTAGAGGAGAAGATGCTGGAAATTGCGGAACAACATGTCCCAAAAATACAACAAAGAGGAAAGAGAAGCTGGTTCAAGAGACAAAAGAGGTCATTGTTCCAAAAGAGAAAAAGAGTGACTGCAAAATTGAGTAACTGTAAAGATAACATCAGAAAAATATTAAATGATAAACTGCAGAGTATCAATTGTGTAATACAGGAACCAATTGAGAAGCATACAAAAACAAAACATCTTTATTGCGGATCATTCACAATCCATAGCCACTTAACCTAACATACAAGTATAATCTTACGTATACATTAAACTTAATATAAAAATAAGGCCAACATAGCCACTTAACTTAGCATACTAGCATACTATTTAATTAATTATCTGACAATTTTATGTATATTATTGTTACCTGAGATATCTTGATAGAATAACCTTTATTAATAATAATAAAATAAACAAAAAAAATTTCAATTTACATTGACATGAATAATTGTGAAGCTCGACTATTTATTTTATTTAATTTTGCCCTTAAGCTTTTGGCTTTACTGGGCTCTTATTAAAAATAAGCAGCTAGTTGTTATAAATTAATAATAATAAATAAATAAATAAGTATTATTAATAGTTAAAACATGTATTACAATATTAATGGACAATATTAAACAATATTAGTGGACATTAATCCTAGATTTTTGTTAGTATGCCATTATTAATCAGGATTTCAACTTCGTTTTAAACAAATTTACATTCACAATATTTTTTATATCGGCATGCAAGTCATTCCATAGTTTCAATCCAATGAAAATGGGTATTTTTTGAGATGAAGACAATCTAAATTGAGGAATAACAAGCTTTGATCTATTTCTTGTCTGATATGAGTGGATTTTTTATAACACTTATTATAACATAGCCACTTGCTATAACACCTATTATAACAATTTAATATGCATATATAATCTTTGCTACATTACAAAAATAAGGTATTGTAAACCAGCAGTTGTCTGAACCAAGACTGCCGTATAGGTAAGAGGTACACAGTATCTGAAGACAGGACATTGTACAATAACACAGAGCTGTTTTGGACCCTAGTAATGAAATTATATATATTCCTCCAGATTAACATTTGGCTGATAGGTAGGTTACATGTAGTAAACATAAAACTGGCACTGCACCATTTTGGTTCCCTACATAGTATACAAAAATTATTATAATAAGCAACAGAGTTTATTCATAGCAGTTTTTGTATAATTCCACCACAGATGGGATGTATACAATGCAGTACAGTAAGTTCTAAAAAGATAAATTTTAACTGATTCTGAACACATACCAAATTTCCTTACTAGCATGTTACCCTGTACATACAGCTTTTTACATTGCCTCTCAATATCAAGTTCATCTCTCTCAGCTCGTGAGTAATTACATGACCTAAGTATTTACAAGTGTCTCAGACAGGTATAGTCTGACCATTCATTTCAAAAGACCCACATGATACATGTTTCAGTAGATTACACCTAAAAATCAAAATACAACTCTTTGCCCCATTATAGGTGATGTCATTTTCTATACCATATTGTTCACATACCTCTAATAGTACTCTCAGCCCATGGGGAGAGGGTGACAGAAGAACAAGGTCATCAGCATACATTAAATGATTAATTTTTTCCTTTCCAATGACACAGCCAGTCTGTGCAGTTTTTAGTTCATTGGTAAGGTCATCCATGTATATACAGAAAAGATAGGGTGATAATATACCTCCTTACCTAACACCATTAGTCACCTTAAAACCTGGTGATACAGTGCTTTTCCATCTTACAAACATGGTCTGCTCTGTATACCAGAATGCAAGTATCCTAAGTATATATTTAGGTACCCCTCAACACAAGAGTTTCTTGAAAAGTTTGTGATGGTTAACTATCAAATGCTTTTGATGCATCCAAAAACCAGGAATATACATTGCTGTTTGACATCTTGTACTTTAGGATGGCTTCCTTTAGCATATAAATACACATGTCAGTACCATGTTTCACTCTAAAGCCAAATTGATTGTCATAAGTCTGCAAGTAAGTGCTTATCCTCTTATAAATGACATATTCTAACACTTTAGAAAGTATACTGGCAAGTGCTATTGGCCTATAAATTATTCTTATCACAGATACTAGCACCTTTATTTTTAACAATTGGCAATAATACAACTGACAAAATGGACTGTGGCAAGTACCCATGTATCATACAGCTTGTGAAACACATTGCAAGCATAGGTATTATACGAGGGCTACAACATTTTAAATGTTCTGCTTCTATGCCATCTAGGCCACAACTTTTGTCATCATTTAACTTATGAATAGCCTGCCAGATTTCTGAGTCATTAATTAGTAGTTTCTCAGAGCATTCCAAATTTAGGCATATATTTAGTCTAAATATTTTTATATTATTTTTATACACACTATCACTGTTCTCACTGGGATTGCATGGTAGAGTCTGCTTACGCGTATTTCTGTGGATCGAGTTTTTCCTGAAGTTCACATTATACCAACTATAGTAGATTCCTTCAAGCCAGACTTCTGGCCCCATGAATAGAATACAGAGGGGTCCTCACATTCTGCCTTAATGTAGAAGGAGCTGTAGGTATCTGGTCGTCTACTGGTTAATTTGGAGCAGGTAGTCCCAATTTTCGTCATTTCAAGCAGGTATTCTTCTAGTTCTGAGCCAGATAGGTCAGGTGAGAAATGGGAGACAAATACATGGGCCTGCTGAGATATTTTCACTGCCTTAATTGCTGTATTCATTGCTAGCCCTAGCTGTGGTTCTCTTCTGGATGGAGAGGGGTTCCCAGAGTCTTGTTTCTTTTTCTGATGCAAACCCTTTTTACAAACTGTTATCCACCCATGCCCTACATTCTGCTCACCATAGTGACTAGCTGCCAAGCAGGTTTGAATAGTCCCTTGAGGCATGGCCACATTACGAAAGGTCTCAGTAGCATTGCCTTCTGTTGCAGTTCAGGGTATATACATACTACCTGCTGCCCACTGTTAGGATGGTTGTTCGTGTTTGTACAAGTTTTTATGTCATTGAACTTCTCTTTTAGAACTTGAGAGTAAAGTACCTTACCATTTTCTCCCTCCTCTAGTTTGGATATACTGCTCTGCTGAGCTGTGAGAGAAGATGGTGTGAGAATAGGAGCAGCAGGCCTCCTGTCCTGAGGATCACTATGCCGTGTCGTGGTGATGATGATGATATTCCTGTCTGGATGGGTAGTTTGCCTGCTGCTCATCTCGGCTTCCAAGTCTGAGATCCTAGCAGTCAGTTTTCTGTGTTCTGAGGTTATGCTGCTACATATATCTTTTAGCTCTCTGTTTTGGCCATGCTGGGTACAGAAAACGACGACGATGACGCTATAGAAGCAATAAAGGTTACCTCAAAGTACTTTTATAATTTTGCGAAAAGGAAGTTGGAAAAACTATGCAACTATCAGACCTTTGAAAAACGAAGATGGTGCTTTATCTGATGATCTAACAGAAGTATCTGAAATATTAAGAGCTCAGTACAATCATCTTTCAGTATCCCAAAAGCTGACAAACTGTTATGTGATAGAAATGCGTTCTTTGAAGAAGAACTACAAGGGGAAGTATAATGGGCTTCGACTTTATGACAGATGATAGATATTACACAAGCTATAGGGAAACTAAAAGCACACTTAGCAGCAGGACTGGACAAATGGAATACCACACTGATCAAAAACTGTAAGAATGCAATTGCTGAGCCCCTATATTGGATATGGAGGCAATCACTTGACACATGGGAGAAATACCGAGTATCCTGAAGAGGGTGAACATAATTCCAATATATAAAAGAGGAGATCGATCTGAGGCCAAAAACTATAGGCCAGTGTCACTTACATCTCATCTCACTAAAATATTTGAGAGAATAGTTAGACAGAAAATCTATGACTTTTTGAAAACTCAGTAAAAATTAAATGATAATGAATATGGGTTTCAGTCAGGCAGATCATGCCTATCACAACTAATGAAACACTACAACATTATTGATGCACTGGAAAGTAATGAAAACTATGATGTAATATACACAGATTTTGCCAAAGTGTTTGACAAGTGTGACCATGGAATCATAATACATAAACTGAAATATATATGGGAATAACAGGAAAAGATGGAAATGGATATACAAACTGACATGAACAGAATCTACAAGTGGATGGAAGACAACAATATGAAGTTAAACACCAAGAAATTTCAGTTGTTACAGTACAGAAAAAAGAGAGGACCTAAAATCCATGGAATATTATACCCCAAAAGGGACAGGAAATTCAGAGAAATTCTAAAGCAAAAGATTTAGGGGTTGTAATGACTGATGATGCAAAATTTGAAGCAAAAAATAAGATAGCAGTAAACAGAGCAAAGAGAATAACTGGGCAGATACTGAGAACCTTTAAACAAAGGGATAGGGTTATAATGATTCCTCTGCCTAAAACACTGATTATACCCAAATTGGAATACTGCTCTGTCCTAACATGCTCATAACCTTTGGTTAGCTTCCACCTGAGTTGTTCATTCTGATGAAGGTCAAGTTTTTTCACTCCACCTTAGACGTACAGTTTAACATGGAATCCGAACCACGCCCCACCAGCAGCCCAGCGTCTTAACCACTAGGCACCCAGGGTACCCATTTATCTACCAACTACTTTCTTTATTGTGTGGAAGGATGAATGGTGGGTCTTGCTGCATGCCAGCTGCCATCACTGGGTCTTGAACCCAGGGCTGATGGATTCGTAGTCAGTGACACTAACCACTACACCACTGAGGTGCTTATAAAAAAGAAAACAGACAGCTAAAAGGGATTCAGAGGAGCTTCACAGCCTAGATCAATGGGTGCAAAGAACTAAATTACTGGGGAAGGTTACACAAATTAAACCTATATTCACTGGAACTGGAAAGAAGAAGAAGAGAGAGATATGCACCATTATTTACACTTGTAAAATAATGGAGAAACTAGTCCCTAATCTTACTCTGAACCCTGTAACTCCCCAAACAACAGTAGAAAGTAGAAAAGGAAGACTGTGTCGTGTTCCCAAATTAAAGGCGAGGCAGGGAACATCCTTAACCCTGAAAGACAATAGTTTTGCTGTGAGGACCAAAACTGTTTAATCAGCTGCCCAAAAGACCTAAGGAACACAAATGGTGTTGCGGTGGACATCTTCAAAAGAAGATTAGATGCCTGGCTCAGAACAATGCCCGATTAGCCAGGCGTACCTGGCTATGTGACGTGGAGAGTACAAGAAACCAACTCAATACTTCACCAGGCCAACTCGAGAGGAGGGGCGACGAGCTTGACCTTCGTGAAATGAGGAATCATCGCACAGAACATTTAAAAGGTTGAAAGGAAAGGATGGTTCAAACATATGGAAAGCATGTTTGAAAAGGTAGGAGGAGGAGAGAGAGACCAAGAAAAAGGTGGATGGACATGGTGTATGATTGCAGTGGCTGCAGTAGGTTGAAATAGAGAAAGTTCGTTAGAGGTATGCAAGTTCAGGTACCATCTCTTATTTTTGACAAGATGAAACACCACCACATATAAAAAATATCAACCAACGTAATTTATTCAGAACCTCAAAACAAAGTTGAAGTGAAGCTTCTACACCTCGAGTCTCCAGAATAACATTCAATTAGTGGTGATGAGGATGAAGTATAAATTAATAAAGAAAAACTCGACAGGACTCTTGAACATCTTGCTGTCACGCAGTGAAATTATGTAAGTATTCAAAGAATTGCCATATTAAATTAATAATAATAATTAAATTAATAAATAGAGGCGGGGCCACCAGCTTGACCTCCGTGTGAAGAGAGACCAACGCACGAAACAACATAAGGTTCATAAGCAAGATTGAAAGTATATCAAAGATAGAACATGCAATACTACTATAGTTTTTTTCTAAATGGCTGATTGGTACAAAACTTTATTTTCAGATGACTTGAACACCAGCAATAAGTCAAAGATGGCTTCGGAAAAATAAAGACCGCTTCATCATCTCTAAAAAGAAAATAGAAGAAACATTTTCGTCAAAAGTTCCGGATGATGCCAGACCATCCAAGAAACTCGGTCTAATGGAGAAAGACATTGAAAGGCAAGAAACTGTGAAACTTATATAGAACCCTTCAATACCTTTAGTGTATGTGCATTTATGCATCTAAATAGTAAATATGAAGCGTGAATGTGGTACAGCAGATCGGTTAACTTATAAATTTATTATAAATATATATCTTATTGAATTTGATTACATTATAAATTTATCTAATCTCCATTTTGTCTAGTTTTAATTTATTCCAAATGAAACCATGTCATGCAAGCATGACACAACCAGTTACAACTAACTACCTTCATTTCGTTTTTTTCATATACGACGAAGAATTCGGTTCTACATATTCCTATCAACAAAGACTTCAAATACTTACTCTGTCACTTTTTAAAATTTCATAGTTACGAAAGTATTTTGGTGCAACCAAGTATTTTGTTGACAAATCGGATATTTGAAAGATAGCTTTGGCATTCTTCGTGAGGTTCCCAAGTATAGGAAAGGTAAAAAAATTGAATGTACAGACAATAGAGCGAGGGTTCTCAACCCACTTACTTCCATTACCCACCTGAAGCATTGGCGCTCACCCCATTACCCCTAACGACGCGTAAATAAAGTTAAAGTAGTAGTTTATAATCATACAATTGACTTTAAACACTACTCTTCAATAAAATATGTATGGTTTCCATTCCCCCCCCCCCCCCCCCCCGGATATCCCAAATTACCTCTTTGGGGGTAATTACCCACCGGTTGAAAACCCCTGATCTAGAGTAAAGGCATTCTATGAAGATGATGAAATAAGTCGGTTGTATTCAGGCAAGTCTGATTGTGCTAGTAGAAGAAACAAAGATGGTGAAAAAGGAGTACAAGCAAAATGGCCTCTTACTAGGGAATTTGAGAGAATTTATGTACGGTATATAATATACAAAAACTGATGATAGTGTAGGTTTTTCATCATTTGTAAATGATAAGAAAGAAGGACACAAGTGATGCCATGTCAAGTCTAAATACCCAGCCTGGCATTAAAATTATATATTCTTTCCATCCATAGGAAATCAAAGTAGTGGATCCCTAGAATAATGCCTGGACTTCTCAATTTGTGTACATATTGTATAAATATATGATGCAACTGTCTGCAAATACAAAACAGTTCTATTGAGTTTATGTTCATCTAAATGTTCATGTTAAATGATGTCGTTTTGTAAGACTGTATTTATACTTGTGAATAAAATTCTTCATTGGATATGAATAGATGTTTTCATTTCCCTACTACTGTAAGGTGTATATTTACATATCACCACCTCATTCAGTGAATTAACTCAAGGATGGCAAGTTAAGTATTATTGAATAACTATAGAAAAAGTGATAAGATACGATATGATTTTTCAGTGGTTAGCATCATTTAACCCTTTCGGTACTGAATGTGCAGGCAGAACGTATGTCCCACAAACAGCGTTTCTTATAGGCCCATTCAAATACGGGTATGAAAATTAAAATTGTACAGCGTGATCATTTGTACGTCGTACGTAGATAGGTCTTAAAGGCTTAAATCTAAAAACCATCACCTTTAGATGCTAAAACAGCTTTTTCTTACTTTCCGTTGATGGCGAGGTGAATTTCAATTTCATTCAAAGAAAAATAAATTTTTCATTTATGTCAAGGGGGGAGGTCCCCCAAAATGAAAAAAAATTTTGCAACTTTTTATTCATTGACTACTGTAGGTGTTTTTTGTACTTATATTGATTTATTTGGAAAATTGTTTTGTAGATGTACTGTATTTGGAATCATTCTTCCATCCGAATTAAGGACTGAGATATGACAATTTGAAATTTAGTGGTGTGCGGAACTTCCCCTAAAATAAGGGGGTTGGCATAAATTTTGGTAATTTTTTACTATCACTCCGGTCTCTTCAATTCCTATAATTTATACATCAATGGATTCGTTATTACACCAGGAATGCGATTTGGATAGTCTCAAGTGAGGGAACTGGCCCAAAACTAAGTTAGGACAGGAAGTTTGTTTTGGGGTATATGTGTGAAAAAATACCCTAAAATGCGGGTAATTCCTTCAGTAGACACTATCTAGGGCGCATTCACGATGTAAAAACGAATCCATTGATATATAGATTATGGAAATTGTAGAAACAGCCAACACGAGTGACCTAAAAGGTGTATATACAGGGTGGGCGGAAAGTAGCTCCCTATTTTGGATTGGTAAAAAAATACGTATATTATCCATTTATTTCAGAAGAAATAATATGAAAAGGTATGCATACATGGTAGGTTTTCTCTAAAATTCAATGTGGGCTCCAACTCTTTCCACCAGCTTCTGGAGCCGCCCAGGAATGGCGTCCACTGACTTTAGCAGGAACTCCGGCGGGATGGAGGACATGACTTCCCGAATTCGGTCCTCCAGTTCTTCCAATGTCCTCGGTTTGGTGCGGTAGACTTCTTCCTTTACCCACCCCCAAAGAAAGAAGTCGCACGGTGTCAAGTCGGGGCTCCTGGCTGGCCATTGATGTGGACCACGATGACCCATCCAACGCCCAGGGAAGTGGGCATCCAGCCACTCACGGACAACAAGAGCGAATTGCGGAGGGGCGCCATCTTGCATAAATATCAGACCGTGCGACTTCTTTCTTTGGGGGTGGGTAAAGGAAGAAGTCTACCGCACCAAACCGAGGACATTGGAAGAACTGGAGGACCGAATTCGGGAAGTCATGTCCTCCATCCCGCCGGAGTTCCTGCTAAAGTCAGTGGACGCCATTCCTGGGCGGCTCCAGAAGCTGGTGGAAAGAGTTGGAGCCCACATTGAATTTTAGAGAAAACCTACCATGTATGCATACCTTTTCATATTATTTCTTCTGAAATAAATGGATAATATATGTATTTTTTTACCAATCCAAAATAGGGAGCTACTTTCCGCCCACCCTGTATATATATATATATACCGTAAAACTATACTAACCTAACCTACCTAACCTTACCTAACCTAACCTAACCTAACCTAATTTTAGGTACTACTCTTACCTGTATACTTATTACCACAAACAATACCTTCCTTGTTTTTCTTAGGGCATATAAATTCTTTTAGCAATACACCGTGTTCTACATAAAAACTAAATTCAGCCTCTTCATCATCAAAAAATTTGCATGAAGTTAAACACAGTGAATAATTACAACCATCGCAAACCGACGCCACCGTGACACTAGAATGGTATGAGTTCAGGTCAAACCACCCAATTTTGTTAGCGGTACCTTCCTAACCTTTGTGGGATCAGTCATTTTATCACTCACAAAAACATGATCCGCGATTTTATCGCTCAAAAAAATAATTTCTTAACATTAATTTTATAGCTTTAATCGGCATTTGCCTTCATATTGTACTTAATAAAAGTTGTTTAAAAAATATAAGAGTCTTATGGTAAACTTTATTTTCAGTTTCCAGAGACCGGACTGATAGTAAAAAATTACCTAAATTTTGACCGTGACCCTGAGCTATAATTTTATTTTTTGAGTTTGTTGGTTTAGAGTTTAGACAATGCCATAAGCCAAATTAAGATGGTATGGTGCCATGCACCGCATGATTTGTCCTGGAATGCCCCCAATTAGTGTTGGAGAACTGATTAAATAGGTTTAGTATAAAACTGTTAGAAAGCGTCATTTACGATACTGCAGTCAAATTCACACCATAGTGAATATAAGCATGATACCTTAAAATAAGAAATAGCAGTGGATACTTTATTACTAGATTTTGCCCCAGTTCTTAAGAAACGAGAGATTATGATCATTATTGAAGAATAACTACAGTGCTTGTTCGTACGAGTGTAAAGTAACGTATTTTAATTTTTTTTAGTTTTGAAGAAGTTAGTTATTTCCTCACAAAAGTTCCATACTGAAAGTGAGAGAGATGCTTCCATTTCTCTCTTTTGGCAATAAATAGGTTTTAAAAAATAGACCTAATTGCTATAGTTAACTACCTCCAAATTTAGGCTGAAGTAATTTGATAGAGCATTTTTATACTAAATTCTGTGAAAATAGGTACGAATTATCTATACACGAAAAGTTTATTTGGAAAACCCATTGAATTTATTTAGGTATGTGGATGCGATATCCAAGAAACCAGAAATAACAGTCATTCAAGCAAATATTGATAGAAGTAGTTACGAAAGTATGATGTAGTATTACTAAATACAAAGACTGTACCATTAATTCTAATAATGATTGAACACCGCCACACCTACCTGACGAGTCTAGGGTATCGCGACTATTGAACATAGTACATACATCAAAAGAAAATTTAATAGTAGCGCACTTAATTTGCTAATAAGTGAAAGTAAGTACTGTTAATATTTTATACTCTTGTGTTGTACTGAAGAGGTTTTCGTTTACAAATAATATAAATTACATAATAAGCGAATTGATTGCAGAATCTTTTTGAAGCTTCAGTGGCTCATTTCTCGGTTCTAATGAATTTGTTTTGCTGGATTCTTAATTCAATCATATTCGTTCGGATATTTCCTGTCCGAGCCAATTACTAAAAGGTGAATAAAATGGATAGTAAAAAATCCTACCCATTCCTTTCAAGTTTTTTTTTTTTAAATTCCGTCTTAAAATTCCAACTATTTAATTGAATTATTTAACTTTAATTTATCGTTTCAGTCGCTTTGATGACCGTCAGTATTCGGTACTTTCAAATAGTGGTTGCTGCCAACAAGAAGAAGGTTCGACTACGTGTACGACTGAAGGAGACGATAGAAAAAAGGAGGAGTATGTTAACACTTTTAAGGAAGCAGGACTACAAGAAATTCGAATGGCTACTCGAGGAATTAGGAATTATCTATAGACCAACTCCAAAGTATTTTTCTTTGAATTTTCTTAATGATTCATTTTATTATGGTGTGTAATTAAAATGCTTCGAACACTCGGAGCTTAGTTGGAGCAAACGAGTGAATATAGAATATTGGAAGTCACTTTTCAGAGATTCTCATTACATTACGAGGAAGTAAGCGAGAGTAAGGGATGAAAATGAAAGAATGCTCACGGCGGATGCGAATCTACGGAATAGGTGGAATAAATATTTCGAGGGTTTAATGGGTGGAAGAGATGAGAGGAGTGTAAATGTAATAATGGTGGAATTTGGCGGTATGAGAACATGACAGAATGCTTGAGAACATTGCGTGGATGAAGTGAAAGCGGCAGTTTGCAAACTGAAAAATAGAAAAGTGGCATTTGTGGACGGAATACATGGGAAAGTGATTAAGTACGGGGAGGGGGGCTTAAAGGGTTGGAGTGGTTGTGGTCCATATGTCAGAGTGCATGGTTAAATGGGAACGTTCCTGAAGACGAAGAAAGCAATAATTGTTCTGTTGTACAAAATGAAAGGAGTGAATACAAGAACTACAGAGGTATAAATTTGTTGAGTATTGTGGGGAATGTGTATCGTAGAACAGTGATAGAAAGAGGTCACGGTATTACAAAATGCTTGGTGAGCGATGGACAAGGAAGGTTCCGAAGTGGAAGAGGCTGTGTGGATTAAGTGTTTGCAGTGAGATAAGTGATTGAGAAAACATGTGAAAGGGATTGCAAAGTGTACATGGTTTTTATGGATCTCGAGGAGACGTATGATAGAGTAAATAGAGAAGCACTGTGGCATGTTCTTCATATATACATATATGGGGTTTGTGGTAGACTCATGAATACAGTGAAGAGTTTCTATGTTGGAAGTAGTGCATCTGTGAGAGTAAATAAAGAACCGAGTGAATGGTTTGATACACGCGTTGGTGTGCGTCAAGGATGTGTGTTGTCTCCATGGCTGGTCAGTCTGTCTATGGATGGAGTTACGAGAGAGGCAAAAGTGCGACTGCTCGAAAGGAATGATCTGGTGTGTAATGAGAGTAGGTGGAACCTCTTGAATCTGTTATATGTGGCTGATGCTGTGCTATTAGCTCAGTGAGTGTGATATGCAAGAGGTTAAGAATTTTTTGGCGGTGTGTGAGAAAAGAAAGATTGTTGAAAGTGAATGTGGTTAAGAAAAGTTATTGATTGTGAAGAGAGGGAAATTTGGACTGTCACGACATTGTGAAACAGTAGAGGTGGCAGTACTTCAAGTATCTGGTGTGTGTGTACTGAACAAAATAGGTACGAGTACTGATGAGTCAAGGAAGAAAGGTTGCGGTTGTGAGAAAGTGGAGACTGGATGGAGATGCTGGGAGAAAGTGTATTAGTACAGACACTTTTGTATGGGTGTAAAATAACGACCTAGCATGAAAGGGAGAAGTCAAGAGTAAGAGTGGTTGAGAGGGATAATGTAAGAAGTATGCATCGAATTGATAGAGTAAGAAATCGTGTGGTTCTGGAAAGGTGTGGTATTCAGAAGTTAGTGGAAGTGGAAATTCAGGAAAATTTGTTAGGATAGCTTGGACATGTTGGAAGAGTGAAAGTTCGGGGTTGTAGCGTGTGTAGGAGGAGAGGAAGGCCAAGAATATAGATAGATATGGTGAATGATTGAGTAAGTGCAGACTTCCAGAGGCCCCACCAAATCCCCCCCCCTCTTTGTAGCGGTCGCACTTTCACCTTCTCTCATGACTCCATCCATAAGCAGATTGAACAGCCACGATGACATCACATATCCTTGACGCACACAGTACTTGCATCAAATTATTCGCTCAATTCTTTATTTACTCTCAAACATACCCCACGTATACCTTGCTATCCTTCTCACATGCTTTCCCAATCACACTGCGAACACTTGATCCACAGCATTTTCCACCTCGGAACCCTTCTTGCTTATAGCTCACCAAGCATTCTGTAATACCACGAACTCGTTCTCGTTTTGTACAAAGGAACAATTAGTTTTCTTTGTCTTGAGGTGCACTCCCATTTGTCCATGCATTGTGACATGCACTATGGCTCTGACCTTTTCAAACCCCCATACTTAATCATTTCCCTATATATTCCATCAGCACCTGCCGCTTTTCTATTTTTTAGGTTGCGAACCGCTGTTTTCACTTTATCCATGGCTATGTTCTCATCACACCAAACCCTATCATATTTATATTTTCACTCCTTCCATCTCTTCCGCTCATCAAGCCCCTGAAATATTCCTTCCGTCTATTCCCGAGATCTACATCCGCTGTGAGCGTTCTTCCATTTTCATCTCTTACTCTCAAATTTCCTTAGTTTCATTTCTGCACTTTTTGTTCCTTCCAAAATAACTTTCTATTCTTTATATAATTCTCATCCTCCTTCCGAATTCATAAATTACTCTGTTTCTTCTTCGCACTAATCTCTTCACACTTCTCTTGTTCTCTTTTTACGCTCTTTCTTCGGCTTTTTTCTGTATCACAATTACCCTGCACACACACACACATTTTTTTATCTTGAACTGCTGCTGCAGTCTGTATCCCAACACTTTGTTGTCCTTTTTTGCACGCGTCATAGGAACCCTTACCCCGACACACACCGTACATTCCTAATCATTCTTGCTACACATTCTACATCTTACTTGTAACTATTTGTTCTGCAGTGTTACACTATAAATTTTTTAATATTATTTGCTTCAGGCATCTGAATTTATCATTTACAGATTTTAAAAAAAACTTTCCTTTTAGGTTTATTTGCAATTTTGTTTCTTGTAAAGAAATACAATGGAATTATATTACAATAGAAGTTGTTTACTTCCAGATATTTCGCTCCGATCACTCGTAGACGTTGTCTTCGTCGGTTGGTTATTTTACATTGTCGGAAATTGAAAGATGAAAAACTAGCAAAATACAGACTCGAATTGGAGACCTTGAAAAGGCCGTTCTTAGAGGAAAAACGAAAGACTTTGAAATGGATTGCGGAAACAGAGAAAAAATGGGGTCTTCCCGTCAGTGTGGAAGTGTCTGAAGAAGAAGAGAAAGGGGAAGTAAAACAGTTGGAATCAGGAAGTCACTCTTGTAAAACTTCAGAGGAAAATATCTGAAAATAGTTTTAAAAATTTAGAACTGAATTCAAAATAGCTTATATAACTTTTAAAATAATAATTACCATATTTAAATTGTATAAGTAGCTTCTTGTTGATTATTTCCGTTATATGTTATAAGTTTATAACTAAAGAACATTCATAGGGTATGAAGTTTGTACAATAAAACCCCCAAATGACCCTTTTTTTTTATGCCTACGAAGTAGTAGTAATAGAAATTTATATCACTAATATACAGTAAAGCACAATGTTAAAGTGATGATCAGAACCAGATGATGGCTTTTAAGGTTTCAAACCTATATGGGAAGCAAGGGAGAAAAGGCACTAGGAACGACAAAGGGATGAGAATATATAAGGGCCTAACTAAATGGAGGGCCAGACCAGGCTGACGGAGAAAGGAAGAGAGTCCTTCGGTACAATCGTGGAGTCGCCCAACGAAAAAGAAGAGAGGAGCCGGGAATGTACAACGGCAAAGGCAGGACAAATTAGGAGGGAATGCGAGACGTGAGACAGAGAGAGGAATGCTGCAAGGGCACAAGGAGGCAAGATCCCTGTCATAAAATGGCCATGCGTGAGGTGAGTGTGGCCAATACGCGGGCGCACCAGAGTGGTCTCAGAACGTTGATCACGCTGGCAGGAGAAAGGCGACGGGCAAACGGGTCTTCAGAACCCTCAGAAAATTTCCTGACACGTCCTCCAACTGGTGTTGCCACCTGCGGAGGACGACATCCCGAAAACCCGTGTGAAGTCCGTACACTCGTTGCTTGGTGAAATGCCTAGCAAAAAGTCTCAAGTGCGCTACGGAAGGCCGAATAAATAACGAAAGACGTGGCAAGGAGTTGAAAGAGAAACCGGCTGGACAAAAGAATAGCCGAGAGCTCCGCCGTGAAGATAGAAGCCGCCAAGGAGAAAGGATCGTGATTTAATAACCGACGAGAAGGATGCTGCGCAAACCCACCCAGAGTAGCGAGCGAGAGCCGTCAGTGAACACGGGATAGTCAGAATGAGAAGAGTAGGACAGAAACGGTTGTCTATGGGCGAGAGGGTGGAACTGTGGGTTAATTTCTATTCTGAATGGCAACCAGTATCCATTTTCGTCGCTGTGCACTGAATAACAAATTACACAGTTGCACAAGTGTTGCACTAGTTGGTGCACTGCGCTTCTTGTTTGTGTACGTGGGCTCTGTTTCTTTATGCGCATGCGTGCATCCATTAATACAGTTGCGCAAGGAAGCATCTGCGCATGCGTGTGGTTGTTTTTTTATGCGCATGCGTGTGGTGGTTTTTATGCGCATGCGTGCATCCATTAATATAGTTGCGCAAGGGAGCATTTTATTTATAAAAAATCATGGCTTGTGAAGGTTGTGAGCAAACGTCCTATATGCTAATTGCCGAGGTGTTTAATGAATGGCAACCAGTAATGTTGCATATAGAAAGTCGTTTTAGGGATTTTAGGAGATACTGAATACAGTCTTGAGGTTTATTTTGGTCGCTATCTCCTGAAACGACTTTCTATATGCAACATTACTGGTTGCCATTCAGACTAGAAATTTACAGGGGCTATCCGAAGAGCGTACGACCGAACCAAGTGGAGACGGTAGTCAAAGAAGCTCGAAGTAGAGGGACTGAAGAGGGATTCGAAGACTGGGATGGAAGATAAAAGGAAACTGCTGAACGCAAAAAAAAAGCATTTCAAGCACTAAAGTTCGGTGGGCATCCAACGGGGGATGGCCGCTTTCCGCACAGAGACTGACGACAAAAGAAAATCGGAAAGCGCTTGTGCTGATGTGAACGTCCAGAGAGCGGATGAAGGGCAGCATGCGTAGGGCGGAAGTAGGGGCGGAGGAATAGGCCATTAGGGCATATCATACTCTGGGTTCAAGGTTGAAATTTTGGAAAAACAAAGTGGCTAATATGTATTCCTATGTAAAAATTAATTCTAAGATGGGTTTATTATTTGCAACTTTTCCAAAAATTCTCATTTTCATGGTCAAAATCGCGATTTTCTGATTTGAAGGCTGCCTAACGCAGCCTCAGGGCACCCAAACCAAAGCGCGCAGCTGTTTTGCATATGATTTAGTCTAAAAGCTGCTTTTCTGACCTCATCCTTGCTTTCTTGCGTGTTTCAACACCTCTGGGTGCTGAAAAAATGTTTAGATTTCACGTAAAACTTAAGAATTTTAAGTTTTTCTTCAAAGAGTAGGCGTGGCTCACCAGCTCTACTCTGATAGAGTAGCGGGAGACTTGCCACCTCCACGTGTAGGTTTACACGCCTGTTCTTCCTGGATCCCTGAAAAGTGTGGCCTCATAAGATCTTATGAGGACTTTCAGCTCTTATGAGCATTAACGATGGCTTCAGCCTCTTCATCAGCCACTCGAACCTGAAAAGCTCTTAAGTATGTCCTGCTTCGATCTGAACACTGGGAGCATTTCTCGATGGTCTATCCTGGCTCTCACCCACCCATCTCTCCTCTCGTGACCGTACACAGCTTGGGAAGCAGTTGAGACTTCCTGTACAGCTCTCTCGCAGGACTGAGTATGAACAGAGAAAGGGTCCACTTTGAGTGGAGTTTTCCTGAAATCCTCGAGCTCAGTCAAGGTCATCTTGCAGGTGAAAATAGGCTCGTAAGTATTCTCTGATTCCCAGTTGATGAGATCCTCAGGTGAAATGATTGCAGAGTGACTTTGGGATTTTTATGGGGCCTCACTGTCGTATCACCAAAGTCTCTTCCTTCTCTGATCTTCTCTATCTGGCTCACAGCAAAAGCCCTCTGATGCTCATCCTACTGCACAGGAATGAAGCCAGGATGTTCTCAGGATGTGCGTGGTAAGCTCCTCTTATCACTGCAGCACAGATGATGTTCCTGAGCAGCCTCAGGCTTGAAAAAACGTGTGCAGGACCAAATTTGAGGTGGTGCTTCACTTTGATGTAGTATATTTTGAAGTAGAAGTTAAGCCAGAACTTCACGAGGACCTCGAGCCTCCTCAACACCTCCCTCTTCAGTCCGTGCTCCCTCATCCACAACAGCAAGATGGCCTGTGCAGTAGTGAGCCACCTGGATTGGTTCAGAGGTCCGCACTTGAGACCAGCCAACTGTGGACTGAGACTTCCAGACTTGATGGCTTTGATCAGAAGATAGCAGTTGTGCTGGTCTGTGGAGAGAGATTTGACTATCTCTACTGGCAGCTCTATGATATCTTCAGTTCCTTCCACTGGTTTGAAGTTGAAGTTGACCTCAAGTTCATTCACTTTCTCAAGAAGTTTTCTAATAGCCCCACTGAAGCCTGACCGGGGAGTTACAGGGGCGTCCAGCTTGATGATTAAGTGCCTCAGGAGGAGCTCGTTCACATGGAGCTGACAGATCATCCAGTGGCACTTGCGACCCAGCATCTTCTCCAATGGGGCTATGGCGCCTCCAGACCACCCCGTGTTGGTGGAGTCTCCTCCAATCATTACAAGGCTCTCGTCAGCTCCGTGATCCAGAAGCCACTCATGCAGGCCCTGAGCGATCTTATGAGCAGGCTTTTCTCCTTCCTCAGGTTCCTCAGGAGTGAAATGGAAGAGGTACTTTCCTTGAGGCTCCCACGTGATAGTGTAATGCTCCTCGATTACTTTGCCAGGATGAAGTCTCCCTGTCACTTCGTCATATTTCAACACCTTTGTGTTCCTATCCTGCTTGCCATCAAAGAATATCCCAGAGATCTTCTCGTCCTCTGACCTCTGCGTGAGAGCTTCAACTGATGAGGCCATTACTTCCTCCTTGGCCCTCCAGACTTTCATGCCATCTATGGCCAAGTAAGCCTTGTCTTTGGAAAGATGACCGGCCTTACCGAAAAAAATGGCGTACACTCACTTCTGCTTCACAATTATAACTGGCGTAATTACTCAGAGCCATCTATTGAGAGAATGTTGAACTTCGCCTTCTGCGTCCAAATGGTTACAAAGATTCAAATGGAGTAGATTTTTTTCTTATGTATGTATGTATTAAACCTGTGTAAGAGTTAAGCAAAGTTAATGTGTCTAAATGGCAACAAATTACGACAAAGGGTTAAAAATATGAGGTTGTGTTCAATTGAATATTCATTATTTCAACATAGAACAGAAAACCGCAATTTTGAACATAACGCGATTTTTGGGAAATGTTGCAGAAAAGAAACCCCTCTTAGAATTAAATTTTACATAAAAATACATATTAGCCAGAGTGAAATTTGGACTCGGAAAAGTATGATATGCCCTATAGGCCATGTCATTACAAGACAGTGCTAAATGATAATTATAAAATGTAAACTTTTTACTTTTGAAGACGAAGATGATCTTGCATTGTGGAGAAACACAAAAGCAACATACATACATTGCCAAAAATCTCATTTACTAAGGATCTAGGGTGAGAAGGCAAAAAAACAACCCGAATGTAAAGTACGGAAGTTGATGAAAAGGAGAAAAGGCAGGAAGTAAAGCGTACTCATCAGTTTATACTACAAAAGACGACAATTTTGCAGAGAATACTAACAAAGCGATATTTTTTCCTCTCTACTCGTGACAGTTGAGAGTGAACGTTTAATTAGGAAGAAATATATATAAACTCTGCAGAAACAGATTAACACCTGATAATTGAGAAAAAAATCATGTCCATTCATTATACGTTGAAAGCATTTAAATTTTAATATCAGTAATGAATAACAAACTACGATAAACGGTGCGACTTTGTCAACTCAAGATATAATAAAATATATTTTTAAGCAATCTGAGGGTTAAGTGTTAAAATAATGATCGAATAGCATACTAGCTTATTAGTGTTAATTTATTTATTTGTTGGGTTCAAAATCCCAGCTGAGCCGTGAACGGCCAAATTCTAAAGGGCCAGTGCTACCTACAGCCCAAGTTAAGCTAAAATTAAAACTTACGGATTTGAGATCCTATTAGGTCCTACCTCAGGGTTGCTGACTCGATGCGGGCCTACCTTAGACCTTTGTTACATGAATTTAATATAAACAAAAGGGGTACTATTTATGGTCTTCTTTCTCAACCTTGCAACAACAACGCAACCTGGACTATTGCACGATGCAACAATCTTGTATCTAAACAACCAAAACTGAATTGCAAGAGAGCTCTCTAACAGACCACACCCTGTACGTACGACATCCCACAAACGAGTAGAAAGAACGCGCAGCGCCCCAAAATGATGCCAACAGTGTGACCAAACAATGATGCCACAAGAGCTCAAAAATGCTAGCTCTAAATTAAGTTAATTTTTCACTAACCTTACAATTATGAGATGGATATATATACACCTTAACTTAATATATACAAGCAATGCTGCATCAATCAGCTTAGTCATCATATCGCCTTGGGACAACAATGGTTCTTCCTCTTCTAGATTTTCTAACAATTAGCTAACAACCAAACTATTTTCATTTTAGTATTACAAAGTTTTAATGAAACTTTCAACCCTTGGAAATTAAAGTAAAATTCAATCCTTCCAACTGATTCAGAAATGTACAACTAGTACCTCCATTTTGGTATTATAAAAGGCTAAAATATTTCGACCTTTATGATTTGGTTTAAATTCAACTCCTCCATTTCATACAAATGTATCAAACGCCATAATTTTACGTTTACACCACTAACAATTAAGACCTCTGCAAACTCGGATAAAATAAAAATTTAGTCCCTATTCACCACCGAATATTTGTCAAAAACGTCGAATACCGAATATTCTGTGCATCCCTAAATTAGCGAGGAGGGCCAGAAACTGGCACAGTATTCAGGCCAGACGAACGCGAACCATTATGCTAACTCCTTGATTATAATTATCATTACCAACAATATTGGGAGTCGAACTCCTACCTCGGTGTCTTCACTTTGCTTACAGGGATACGATGTTACCTGTAATAATAATAATAAAAGTTTGGGCGTGAACTTAGAAAATCATCCGATCCTGAGCATTACGAGTAGGATGTGCCTCCGAGGAGGCAGTGGGAGTCGAACCTGGAATACTCAAGTTCCATTAAATCCTTTACCATGGAGCCACGAGATTATTATTATTATTAATAGCGTAGTTTTAAATTCAGAGACAAAACATTGGTCTTGCTTTAGAATAGAAATATCAGGCAAAATTTTATGATCTTTCAAGTTTAAAATTATTAAACGGTGACAATCAAACTGGCACATTATTTTCACTTATTCATTATTTTCAAGTGAACAAAGTCGTTAAGTTACGGTGAACAAATAAATATTTTGTAACAAGACATTCACTCATGCCAGACCAGGAGTAGGACTAGGCAGGTCATCTCTCAATTCATATTGTCTTCATCCCAAAAAATCACCTGTTTTCTGCTGGAGTGAAACTGCGGAATGATTTAAGCACCGATATTAAAAATATTACTAATGCAAGTCCATTTAAAAAAGTTGAAATCTCTGTTAAAAAAAAAAAAGTTTACTTATAAATGCATATAAACATGCATTAACAAACTTCGTTTCCCAATGGACTGCGAGGTAAGGCAGCAGGAGTAACTCGGATGCGAAAGATGGACAGTAGCAAAGAGAAAATTAGAAACTAAAGCGCACACATCCATTCACACATGCATCCCAGTGGACCAGCGCTGGCCCCTCGACATAGATAACTTTACACCTACGAGGCCCTTCACACATCATGCGTGGTAGCGTACCCAGCATTTATCAAGAATAGAGAGAGTCCGTATGTGAATCTAACAAACTTCTTGGACTAGCCACCTTTCGTGCATCACGATGAGCAAGTCCATGCTTACTCGTGCAATCATTCACCATGTCGATCCATCATCATCTCGGCCTTCCTCTCCTATCTTCGGAAACACTTTTGTACACACTTTTCACAACTGTGTCATCATCTATTTTTTTCACATTTCCAAACCACCTTAACATTTTCATCAATTTTCATTTCCACTGACTTCTGAACAGCGCATCTTTCCAGAAACCACAAGATTTCTTGCTCTATCAATCCGACACACGCCACACACTCCTCAGATTATCCATCTCAACTGTTCTTACTCTCGTCTTTTCCCCTTTCATCTATAGAAAAGTAGGTATTAACACGCTAATGTAAACATCTAAGTAGCATCTTTATCCAGTCTCCGCTTTCTCAATTGCTTTCAACGCACCTGACACGTTTCTTCCTTTATTCACTCAACTGTTAACTTCACTCGCACTCGTACCTCTTTTGTTCAATACACATCCCAAATATGTAAAAGACTACCACCACATCACACGACAATCGAATTTTTCTCTCTCCATAATCAATGAGTTGCTCTTACTGATATTCACTTTGAACAACCATCTCTCCCTGCCACAAAACTCAATCCCCTGCATATCACACTCAATCTGAGCAAATACAGTAGCACAGCATCATCCGCATACAACAGATTCAAGAGGTACCACTACTATCTAATCCCATCAGACAACCAGATTTATTTCTCTTTCCAGCAATCGCACTGTCGCCTCTCTCACGACTCCACTTATAAACAGGTTGAACAGCCACGCAAGCATCATCACCTTGACGCACATTAACATTTATATAAAACCATTTGCTCAATTCTTTATTCACTCTTACACATGTACTACTTCCATCACAAACTCATTATTGCATTTGTCAGTCTACCACCAACCTTATATATACAGTGTATATATATATATATATATATATATATTTGCTATCATACGCTTTCTCAAGATCCATAAAAGCAATGTGTACCTTACAGTCTGTTGTCTCGCTGCAAACACATGATCCATATAGCCACTTCCACCTCGAAATCCTCCTTGCTCATCGTTCACCAAGCATTTTGAAATACTGCGAACTACCGGTATTTCGAATATTATCCTACCATACACCTTCCCAACTACACTCAACAGACCTGTGTAATTCTTACATTCACTTCTTTCACCTTTCATTTTGCACAAATAAACAATTATTGCTTTCTTCCAGTCTTCAGGCACATTCCAATTTGTCTATGCACTCTGACATACTCGTATACTCTCTGAAATACTGTATGCACCACAACCACTCTTACCCTCTTTCAATTCTCATACTTAATCATTTTCCCATATATCCCATCCACACCTGTTGCATTTTACTTTTCTCACTTCACGCATGGTTATATACTCCTGTATTGACACAAGTCCTTCTTCTTACACCAAATTCTGCCATATTTATATTTGCACTCTCCTCTCGTCACTTTAATCCATTAAACCCTCGAAATATTCTTTTCATCTAACTCATAGATCCATAACACTGGTATGCATCAATTTGGCTGTCAAGGGTTTTGTAAGTGATTCTTATAGACAGGGCCGGATTTACTTGCTTGTGGGCCCTAGGCCAAACCTTATCAGTGTCCCCCCAAAAAAAATATATATATATATCGTAACATTGTAATGTAAAAAAAAAAAGAATTACAACATAATGTAACACATCAATAATTTTATTCAAATTAGTTTTATATCATGTACAACTTATTCTTACACAAAGGAATAATGGAAAAAAAATAGTCAAATTGAAGCATAATAAATTTTGCAATAAGAATTACAACATAATGTAATACATTACACATTAATAATTTTTAATCAAATTAGTTCCATATCAAGTACATCAAAGTAAATCAAGTTCCATATCATGTACATCTTACACATAGGAATAATGGAAAAATACAATGAAACTGAAGCATAATAAATTTTGCAAGCACAACTATGTGAAGTTCAAAATGACTTTTTCCTGCTTTTTTCTATGGCAAATTTGTCAATGATACTGTTTGTGTCGAGGGATTGTAGGAGGTCCCCAGTGGGCCCCCAGTTACTGGTGGGCCCTAGGCCAATGGCGTATGTTGCCTATTGGAAAATCCGGCCCTGCTTATAGAGTATTTCCTGCTGATTTCGAATCTGCAATCCGTTTTTCTCAATCAGCTCAGGTTATCCGGCTATGGCCTCATAAGTAAAATAGAATTTTTCGTGATTTTGTCAAAGCGGAATTGGAACAGTAACATCTATCATCACTTGTTTCACTTGTATAATATCTTTTTTTACTTTTCAGGCATATAGATAAAATATTTCATAATGAATAGAGCGTGTAAAAATGATCCCAATAGATTCTGCTACATATGTGGGACGGTTACCATGCCAAATAACCAGTCCCAAATCACTAAATTTGTGAAGACAATGTATAGAGCATACTTTGGAATTAAGCTAGGGGACCAGGACAAAAATTTCCCCTCATATGTGCTGCAAGACGTGCATTGAAAATTTGAGAGATGGAGCAAAGGCAGAGCGAAATCTTTGCCTTTTGGAATTCCCATGATTTGGAGAGAAGGAAAGGATCACGTGACAGATTGCTATTTCTGCATGACAAACCTCAAAGGTGGGCTTATAAATTTATTTTTCTTAAATATTTTGAAATCCTCGTATGAAACTTGACATAATATTCACCATAATGTAATATTCACCATATATAGCATAATATTCACCATAATGGTAATCATACATATACATATTGTTATAGAAAATACATTTACACATACATATTGTTATACAAGTTACAATGATTGTATATTTTCTTTCTTTTTCATTCATATTGTCCCCGAAGGGACAATATGAATGAAAAAGAAAGAAAATATACAGACTCCATCGACCTATTTCATATCTTACAGACCGCAGCCTTCCCTCACGAGCCGCCACTGTCTGAATGCTTCTTCTATTTCATATGCAAGTTTATATCCATGTTTCTGTGTTTCTATTTTCAGGAGTTAACAAGAATAAACACATTGTTGTATACCCTGACATTCCTTCTGCTATGAGACCTGTACCCCATGGTCCTGGAATTCCAATACCCGACCCACCTCAAACCCTGGACTTCGATGATTCTGATGATGAATCAATGACCAATGCCAATGACCAGTCCCAGTCGTAATACCTCAAAATACCGCTTCAAATGAGCCGAGGCCTCTCAACCAGGCCAAACTTAATGATCTTACCAGGGATTTAGGACTTTCCAAATTAGCTGCCGAGATCTTGGGCTCACGACTTCGAGAGGACAACTTGCTGGCTCCGGGAACAACATTCTCCTGGTATAGGAAACGAGAGGAAGAATTCCGCAAGTTTTTTGCAGTGCACGAAAATACCTCTTCCTTAGTGTACTGCTGCAATGTTGAGGGGCTAATCGAATCCTTGGGCCTGCCATATAACGCATCAGAATGGAGGCTATTTATAGACTCGTCTAAACGAAGTTTGAAAGCAGTACTTCTCAACATTGGGAATAGGGTTGCATCAGTCCCTGTAGCACATTCCGTACAACTTACTGAGAGCTACGATAACACGAAAATTTTACTGGATGCTCTCGTATACGACCAACATAACTGGAGGATCTGTGGAGATTTGAAGGTAATACTAATATCATAAGTAAACTATTGCTATTGACTATGTTGTTTTTCCAAAGGTTATTTGAGAGCGTATAAGAACACTTAACTTCCCCACAGAAGTGATACAGTCCAATGCATAGATTTTTTATTGATAGAACAAATTCTCTAAATTCTTTAAATATTTTCATTTTTTTTCAGATTGTGGCATTTGTATTGGGAATGCAAGGGGGATACACGAAATACCCATGTTTCCTCTGCAAATGGGATAGCCGAGCGGATGCACAGCGTGAATGGGCATCCAGAGAGAATTTTGAACCTGGGTCGCATAATGTCGTTTCAGTGCCCCTTGTACCACCAACAAAAATTTTGCTCCCACCACTTCATATTAAGCTGGGCTTGATGAAAAATTTCATCAAATCAATGAATAAGGAGGGTTCAGCATTCCGATATCTCGAGAGTAAATTTCCTCATATATCTGATGCTAAACTAAATGCTGGGGTTTTTGATGGTCCTCAAATTCGAACTTTGATCAAGGATACTCAGTTCGAAAACGCAATGACTCCAACTGAGAAGAATGCCTGGCAGGCATTCAAATCAGTTGTCACTGATTTTCTTGGCAAGCGTAGAAGTCCAGAATACGAGTCCGTTGTCGAAAACTTGATGGAAGCTTTCAAAGCTCATGGGTCGCGCATGTCTATAAAAATGCACTTTTTGTGGTCCCACTTGGACTATTTTCCTGAAAATTGCGGGGATTATAGTGAGGAACAGGGTGAACGATTTCACCAAGATATCAAAATAATGGGAGAGAGGTACCAGGGAAACTGGGATATCAATATGCTGGCGGACTATTGCTGGTGTTTGAAGCGAGACGTGCCCGAAGAAAAACACAGACGAAAAGCCAAAAAAACTTCATTCCTTCCTCAATAAACTTTTTTCCATATTCATTGTATGAATAAAAGTATTTATTCACACAATGTTTTCATTTTTCACGAGTGTTCTTATAATATTACTCGTATCTACAGTGTTTAAGCAAAAAAAATCAATAAATTTGGGGATAAAATTGGACTTATAATAAATGGCCAATAGAGAAAAAACCTGACCTGATTGAGGAAAACCAATGTCATTTTCGAATTCAGCATGGTCGAATTATATAATATGAGTTGAAAAAACCCTCACAGCAGACAAAAAATTTCATATGCATACCAGTGTAATCAGCTGTGAGCATTCTTCCATTTTTATCCCTTGTTCTCAAATTTACTTTTTGTTTCACTTCTGCACTTTCGCACTTCTTTCCAGAACAACTTCCTATTCTCTACATCATTGGTTCCCAACTTTTTTTTACTGCGATTCTAAATTGGGCACCAACAGGACCTCCTGACCCTTAGTTTATGATAAAATTTAAGTATGTATACAAATATAATTTAAATTAAGAAATAGTGAATATAGTGACCCTTCGCGACCCTACAAGAGGACCCCCGCGACCTGAGGTTGGGAACCACTGCTCTACATAATCCTCATTCATCCCCTTTCCAAACTCACTATGTACTCCGTTTCTTCTGGCGCACTAGTCTCTTCACGCTTCTCTTGCTCTTTTCATACATCCTCTGTCTTCTCTATCACAATTACTCTGCGGGCACGTCCACTTCCTTTTATCGTTGATTCAACCTCGGCATCATCCTACCACGCAGGTACCCCTTTTTTTCGCACGTGTCTTTCTTTTTATGCAGGAAGGAGCCAAGGGCGAACGCCCACAAAAATGTCATCCCCGCAATAGAAGAAGGAGAGCCGAAATCAAGGTCCAAAGTTATGAGTTGCTCGGACACTTCGTGTTTGAAAGATTGGAGGTAGACAGGGGGGAAAGATTGGAGGTAGACAGGGGGGAAAGATTGGAGGTAGACAGGGGGGAAAGATTGGAGGTAGACAGGGGGAAAGATGGATTGAGGAAAGTTTTTTTCAGAGTTGATCGGTTGAATAGATGAAAGATTAAGAATACCGATTAACTCATGTTAGAGAGTTGGAAAGAAAAAGGGATGAGAATGTGTCGAAAGTCTGGTGCTGCAAACTCTCATTAAGGGAGGAGGCATACAGTTACAGAGTTCAGAAGAACAGTGTTCGTTATAATAGCACCAAAGAGAGAGAGCGAGGCAACATTGCGGCGAAGGAGAGGGATTGAAGATAGAAAGAGCCGGACAATTGACGAGATGACCAGGGGCATGTTAAAGCCAGGATACTTAGGGCACGTGCCCTAGGTCCCGCACTCACGATAGCCTATGAAAATTATCAGAAACACTCTTTAGTATTATTCTACGAGAAGCTCATCGAACTCTTTAAACTAAAGAAATACATAATTATACCCTAGAGAGAAATCGCGGAAGAAACGTTTTAAAGTTTAAGCAAGCAGTTAGGTTAGGGAAGTTTAAGCTATTTATGTTGTTGAAAAATTCATGATTATTTCTTGGGAATATATTTTGGTGAAAAGAGAAGATTTGTTTGTGTTTGTATCACAACGTCTGTTATTACTAAATAAAGTGTTACAATTTTTAGAATAATTTCCATTATGTCATTTTTTTTTAGGGAAGATATTTTGAAACAAATTCATACGTCATAAAATATTTCGCATGATCGTTACTGGATGTAAACCCAACGTGCTATCCATTCCGCGACCAGCTTCTCTAAAATTTGTATACACACAGTTATACTGTCTAGAAGCACAGTTGTTGAGAACAGGAGGGATCCCGTCAGGACCGTACGCCTTCCTAGAGTTCAGCCCAGACAGGGCAGGAAAAAAAACATTTGGAAGAGATTCTAATTTCAGACATAATTAAGTAAGAGGGGGAAGGAGATGGAGGAACAACACCGGAATAATCCAGAGTCGAGTTGGAAGCGAAAGTTTTGAACGAAGATTTCAGCTTTATCAGGAGAAGAGACGGCAACTGAGCCGTCAGAATGGAAAAAAAGGAGGGAAAGAAGAAGAAGCAAAGTTGTTGGAGAGGTTTTTGGCTAGGTGCCTAAAAAAGTGAGAATTAAAGAACAAATTTTGTACGGTTCCAGGCAAAAAATATAAGCAGAGTGAGAGTCAAAATTTGGATGGAATCCCACACACGTTCCCTGCATTCCTAAACAGACATTCCTTACACACATTCCACATCTCACCCATACCCATTTGATCTACATCTTTTACACTCAATTCATCTTGCACTCTTACTATACTCACCCGCTACTTTCTTCACCATTAACTTTCCCACTAAGTTCTTTCATGATCCACCCACATTTCCATTCACTCGCGTGCATTATTTATACAACCTCACTTTATCATGTGGTCAGAGATATCCCCATTCACACCTCGCACCACTAGGGGCGTCGATTGCTCTAAAATAGTGGGGTGACACTTCGCCTCCAAACAGCGAATCAAACAATACTCTGAGTAGCTGTTGTGCGTAATATATCAATGTCGTAATTTACCATTTACCCGTTTTTTGCATTTTTCTCAGCACGTTGAAAAAATGCAATTGCATTTAATCATTTTGTGTCTTTCTTGATTTAAACATTTTTGCAGAAATAAGAAACGCAATACAAACTACTTATAATATTTAACCTTTCATGTAACATATCAAATATGTTTAACCGAAATAAATCTTTTATTACCCGTAGACAACAGAGGTCAATGTACATAAACTGATAACAAAATATGTTCGTGAAATATAAAACCAATAAACTGCACTTTGATCACACTTTGATATTGAAAATGATACGTAACAAAACCGTTTATTTAACACATTTCCATTTAGCGTACTTAATGATCAAGAACACACGAATGCTACGTGCAATTATTAAAATGCAAATTGACTGCTAAATTCCATGATAAATATACACTGGTGTTCATGACAATAATTTATAATATTGCTATTACATTTGCATATGCATATAATACGACATATAACGTTTTTATTAGGTGCCATTAATAGTTAGCATGTATAGCAATTCATCCACGAAAGTGGGGGGGGGGGGGGGGGGGGGGGCAACTGGTAGGTTGTTTCCCCCCTTTGTAAAAAGTGTGTGTGTGGGGGGGGGGACTCGACATGGGTAAAATCCGTTTTATACCATTACATTCTTCAGGATATACTCTTTTAAATGGATAATGACGATGCAAGTTTGTCACTAGCCCTCGCAAAATTAAGTTCTTTTAATTAAAGAGGGAAAACCATGCGCTCAGGGAAGATTGTGAGAGAATTCTGCAGATACTAGCGACTTGTTTAGCATCTCTTGTTGAGTGTAGTCTAGTTATCATCATTACAATAATCTACACCCATTTCCGATCAAAATGATACGAACCCCATCAAAATCTACCAATTTTTCTCAAGCTATGGTGATTTTTAACTTGAAAAACTTTTGAATCCATTTATTCAAAACAGTTTTGTCGAGTTCGTCACGAACATTCATAAGGTTTCATATAGGACCGTGTACCACACCCAGAGTCAGAAGTTTGGGACCACGGTATTAGTGCTTCTCCGAGGGTGGCTCACTATAAGGTCTTGTATTAATGATCGTTTGCCCGAGTCGGGAATGGCCTGATAGATAATGGTTATAGGATACAAGTGCTAAGATATTACATTAAGGTTAAAGCTCAACCACACAACTCGGTGAATCACATTAAACGTTATAAGCTTCGACTCGTATCATTTCCAGTCATCCCTCGAAGCATAGTGTGTTAACAATACCGACTCAGGAACTATCCGTCAATGAGTAACGACCTAACCGACAACACCCGCAACCGCCAAAAAAGAACTCACGAGGTAGAGCCACGATAACGGCCCAACAGTGCACGCACGCGAAACGGATTTCTTAAAAAAAATCGCATTCATCAACACAGACAGAACTATATGACTGCTGATAGACAAAATTCAAGCTTCCGTCACGTAATCTTAACTGATCATAGAGAAGCTACAGAACAAGTCAAATTAATCTTCAAATACAACCAACTGCACCAACGTAGCTTTATAGAAAACTACCTTATTCAAAAAACAAAACTTTAATCTCAAAAGTTACTTCTTTGACCTGTTCACTGCCGACATCTTATAAGTTTGTGATCCCCATACAACGAACCCTGGGGAATTTGACCGATCCCCATGAATCGACGTAGGTTATCCGCAGCTCCCGAGTGACTTGACCTGCTCCGCGTGATTTCGACAAATGAGAATGTTGCGTTTCTGAACAATCGAGAGAAAAAAAATCCACACTAATCGTGTAGAGTTTCATGAACGCAAATTAATCCATTTATTTTAATTATTTTTGGAAAATGTAACAATTAATTAAGCCATCTATATCTATATAGATAGATAGATAGATAGATATGCGTGTGTGATATCCAAATTACACAATGATGTAGTTGTACATCGTTTTTAATCTCTCTATGGTATGATGATTATATACAGACATCTGCAATAAAAAATCAATGTAAATTGTCAATCTATGCTGCTCTTTAAATATTACCGTACGCTATAAGGTTGATATTGCGCTTCGGCACTTTATCTTGAAGTTAAAAGTTAGTTACTGGTCAGTCTGCAAATCGTGCATGCTGACCTTAGCTAATTCAATACGATATTTTGTGTCCATGGCAGCAAAAATCAGATTATGGACAAAAATAAACCCTGTGAAGTCTTGTTATATACATTCAAGAATTTTATCCAGGTGATTACGAGAGCTCATGCTCGTAAAAGGGGTTGCCATTTTCTGTTCCGATTTGTTTGCAGTCTTGATAAGTTACCATGAGTTGCGTTGACAAACTAAAAGACATGTTTTGCTTGGGATAAATTCCAAATGAATTGTTTGTCAGAGGTAGGTTCAGAAGATTGTTTATACCAAAGATTTGCGCAAAGTGGGTGCTGGTTTGGCGGGTTACTATCCTTATATAATTGGACGGAGAGCTTTTTTTCAGTTCAACTGTTCAAGAATGGCGGGATTATAAGGATGAGCAAACGTGAACCGTCCAAATTGTTCAGCGGGATTTGCGGAAGGGAGAGGAGTATATAAAGAGATCAATTTTTATAAAAATGAATGAGCAGATTGACCTCATGGTGTCACCATTCACAACAACAGATTCGAAATGCTGTTAAAAATAAGAGAAAAAGGACCAAACGTTTGACATGTTGAGAGGGATATAACATCTTTACAAGGCATTATAATATCTCTACAGAAAACCGCGCGCACAGAAATGTGCGCGTCGGTTTTCTGTAGAGATATTAAATGAAGTTCTTTCTATGAATGTATAACCAGTGGTGAGCTGGACCCGGTTCGCACCGGTTCGCGCGAACCGGTTGTTAAAATCTTTTTGAAAATAAGAACCGGTTGTTAACTTTTTTGCTGGACGCTGAAGAGAGCTCTCAGACTCTCAGCAGAGACTTTCTCAGAAAAGTTATGACGTCAATCACGCCATAGACGAATGACTCAGCCCACATGCCTTGATTGGCTAAGACGGGTGGAAATTATTACCGTAATAAGTAATAATAAGGTACTTAAAATGTTTAAATTTAAAAAAAAATAAATTTAAAAGCATAGATGTACTGATATTTATGTTTTGCCTAATAATTCATTATTGCTAAAGTTGACTGAGCAATTTAATTTTAACTATGTAGATAATATGATTCATCGGTTTTTATTAAATAATTCTTCTTTTCTGATTTCATTAGAAACGTCTATTTCTCTAATTAACTATACTAATTAATTGTCATGTAGTTATTAATACCTAGCTGAATCATAAAATGCAGACACTTGAAAAAGGCAAATAGCGAGATAATTAATTTAATTAAAATTGCGAAAGGGTGGGGTGGGAAGGGTTGTCAATTTTTTATTGCCGAATTCAGAATTTTTTATACAGAACCCGGTGGTTAAAATTTTGGCAGCTTAGCGAACCGGTTGTTAAAATTTTGGCAGCTCACCACTGTGTATAACCCAGGAAAGGCAGGAATTGCTGGTTTGTTAGTTTACGATAAATAATCATAATCATGTATTCATTCATTTGCGCTTGCTACAATCGAAACTATTTTGGGAGTTCATGTCGCCAGTATAAAACCAAGATAGACGAGGTTAGAAAATCTAGAAGAGCCATTGTTATCCCAAAGCAATATGACGACTAAGCTGATTAATGAAGCATTGTTTGTATATATTAGGTTAAATTATATATATTCATCTCATAATTGTTAGGTCAGTGAAAAATTGTCATTTATTTCAGAGCCAACTTTTTTGGTTTCTTGCGGCATAATTTTTTTTTTTTTTAATGTTGGCAGAGTCCTTTCTACTCCTTTGTTAGATGTGGTACTGATAGGGCGTGGTCTTATAGAGAGCTCTTGCAATTCGGTTTGGTAGTCTAGAAACAGAATTGCAGATTGTGTTGTTGCAAGGTTTAGAAAGTACCACAAATAGTGCCCCTTTTTTTATTTACGTTAACTGAGGCCTAAAGTAGGCCCGCGTCGAGTCGACAGCCCTGAGATAGTACCGAATAGGACCTCAAAGTCCATAAAGTCTATTTTAGTCTAGTTTAAATTATAAGGCAGCCCTTCAGAGTTTGGCCGTTCAAGGCTCAGTTGGGATTCCGAACACAGTCAAAGAGAAAAAATAAACGATAACAGACATCTCCCACACATCTTGTATTCTCAATAAACCAACTAAGCCCGCAATCACTACATTCCAACAACCACCCAATGGCACCCATTCACTCAATCAGTTCAAATTTGCAAATCGTGTAATCGTGTAATCATAGACACATCAGAATCCTAACCATGGACTGTCCCAAGCCAGTCTGAGAAGTGGGGAAAAAGGGCGCAGTGATAAGCCTGCTGCACGGAATGTATTTGGCTCGACCCAGTTCTCCTTTTAACCAGGGCCCTCTGGTGGATGTATGATGTAAAATAGAACCAACCAACCAGCATATATAAGAATCGTCCGTTTTTGTGTCGTGTAAACAGCAGCACTCTTAATCTCCGTATACTGTACTGGAATCCATACACATCTATAAATGTAAATTAAATTTAAATATTTTAAAATTTCTAAATACAAGCTCAACTTAAATAATTACGGCAACGCTCATGAATTAAAACTACGTCAGTTTTGTATGTAAATTCCTTTCCATATTAATTTGTTACCTTCTAATTTTTCTTCAAATTCTGACCATTAACTTAAATTTTGACTAAGCTTATTTTATACATTCAACATTACCTTCACATTTTCTGAACTCTTAACTTTTTAGCGTTAGAAAATTATCCTCTATACTCAGTCTATAGTATTTTATTTCGTTCAGTCACAAATTTTATTACTTTATGATCACGTTATTGTAACTTTCGCTTATTCATGAATTTAACTTTAGATGATAATCTACTAATAATGGTAAATGTTATTTCCAAAACATCTGAAATTAGGAGGTAAATGTTAAGAGAGTTAGGTTCTATTATTTATCCTGAAAATGAGATTCTCTTGAAAAATCTATCGCCGAATTAATTTTAAGTGTATGGGCGCAGTGGTGCTTAGTGTAAAGCAGTAAAGCCTTTCTTCCCACTTACGACATATACTGTACATATATACATACACATAATATATATATATATACTATTTATTTATTACGAGATAAATCGATCACCATTATATAACGCATGAATAATAATCCGAGGTGCATTAAGAAAGGGCACTAAAGATAAGAGTAGAACGTGCAGTGGCGGATTTAAGATTTCTCCATGGGAGGGGCAGTAGGTTTACCAATCTCATTATAATTTGGCAGATTTGAAGTTTAAGAGGATTAAGGAGGAAGACTTCAGTTGTCAAAATAAGAAAAAACGCACAAAATATTTCTTAACGAGTTAAATGATAGCTGATGTGGTTTTTTGATTTTTTTTGTTTTCATTATACAGTGTGTGTGTGTGTGTGTGTGTGTGTATTTTTTTTCCTCCACTGGGAGCCTCGGCACCCCTAACCACTCCCCCTTGAATCCGCCACTGACAACACGACATATATCATCGCCATATATCATCGCTACAGTTTAATATTGGACACTTCAGTCAGTAATTGCGACTGGCATTATCCAAAAGGTTAATAAATAGCTTACAGACCTATACTTTAATGTAAACTGTATATTGCCTTCTCATGAGCAATGCCGTTGTAAAAATTAAACTCAAATACCATGAGACAGCTCTCATCATTCTAATTAGATTATAAATTAGTTTAGCCTTTGAAAAATGGTATTTAGGAAGCAATCCCTCAGCTGCCTTTAATTCATACTGGCGAATTAAACCTTAATTTTATTGGTATTGCATAAAAACATTAAGGGCACGAAACTAATGAAGATGATAAAAGAGGGTATTCTGCAAGTGGTGAATCACGTGTGATAAACAGGCCTCGTTTCTCGGAATCTATTTTAATTCATTAATTTTTTTTTATTATTCTTATTCCATTTGCAATTCTAGTTAAAAACAATTCTGACTCTGAAATCGGAATAACTCGGCTCAGAATCCATTAAAATGTATTATATCTAAAACTTTAAAAAGTTTTATTTAGAAAGTGAATCTTAAGAAGGTATATAATTATATACGAAATGAAGCAATCAAAATGACGTGTATATACTCGTATATTCGACAAAATTTAAGACGCATTCACTTATTAGGCCTCTACCGAAGTCCTAAAAATAAATAAATGGGTTAATATTCCATAGAACGCATCATCTAAACTTTAGAAAAACAATACCAAAACAGATTGGTAGAGACCACAGAACCATCAAAAAAGTTGTTGGAAACATTAACAAAGGAAGAAGACCATCTAAGAACAAAGGTTTCAGAAATGTAACATCAAGAGAGTTGAGAAAAATTAAGCTGGTGGTCAGTAAAAACCCTTTGCTTGACAGCAAAACAATTTTTGAGAAAGCTGGAATTGTAAACTTAAAGAAATACACGCTGTCGTACTCTCAAGGAAGTTGCAAAGAACATGAAAGCTAAATCCCGACCTCCTCTTACTAACCAGCACAAAATCATGCCTAAACACAGATTTCTCTAGTTATCTTTACAGATGAATGTCGTGCAACTTTGGATGGGCCAGATGGGTGGTCAAGGGGATGGATTCTCTTAGAAGTGGACCAACGAGACTCGGAAGACAGCAAGAAGGAGGAACAATGTTCTGGGCAGGCATTGTTGGAAGTACGTTGATAGGGCCCTTCAAGGTAGAAGATGGAGTGAAGCTGAATGGTGGAAACTATACAAATTTCTTAAAATGAAAATTTCTTTACTTGGTATAAGGATCAGCCACGAAGTTTCAAGCAGAAATGTATATTCATGCCATGCATGACAATGCACCTTCTCACGCCTCTAGATTTACAACTGGACATTTAGCTTCAAAAGGATTCAAAGGAAATAAATTAATGCAGTGGCCTCCAGCTTCTTCTGACCTAGACCACAAGTTTTGGTCTATTGTCAAACAGACAGTGCTGTGCTCGTTACTTTATAAATGTAATGCCGTTACCACAGTCTAAATGTAACGCTGTTATCGTTACAGTTACCATTTTTAAAAAGCAACGAGTAACGGCACAGTTACTCGTTACCGTTACTTTTAATGAATTGTAAATAGGCTATATTATATATATATATATATATAAAATGTTAAAATTAGCTAAAGTTATATCGACTTTGCATAGAACAACATGGCTGCGTATAGCTGAAGCTTCTTTAGTTTTCAAAGGTTTGTCAGTTCTATGGCTTATGCCCATATGGGCACAGAAACGCGACTCGAGGCTCCGCACAGTGCTACCAATATAGCTCCGATCACATCGGGGACACTTGAATTCATAAACGACAGCACTGCGCAGAGCATCCGATACACGGTCTTTAACATTAAAATATGAGCCAATAGAACGACGGTTGACAAATACTAGTTTAAAATCTATTTGACAATAAAATTTACTAAGAAGTGGCAGAAGGTTATTACGGCAATAGGAATTCAGATATCCCATTTCTGGGAGCACAAGATAATATACATTTTTAGGAACGTTAAAATTATACTTTTTAGGTTTGTAAATGTTAGCTAGAAATCTATTGATAGCGTTTTCTACAATCTGCAAAGGATAGCCATTATTCACAAAATATTTTCTTAAAAAAACAAATTCATTATGCAGACATTGATAGTTGGAACATAAATTATACGCTCGGTTAAGTAGGGTGTTTACAGATGCCAGCTTGTATTTAAAATCACAATAACTTAAAAAATTGAGACCAAGACCAGTGAACGTCTTCTTACGAAAAACTGAAGTAATAATAGAATCACTCTCTCTGCTAATCAGTAAATCCAAGAAAGGCAGCTTGGAGTCAGATTCTTCCTCCAGAGTAAACTTTATGTTTGGATGCAAGTTATTTAAAAATGTAAAAAATTGATGAGCACTGCTAGCATCAGTAAACACTGCAAAAATATCGTCAACATATCGTCTATAAAAAATAGGCCTTATAGGGGTAGGAGGCTGGGTAAACATTTTAGTTTCTAAATAGGTCATGAAACAATCTGCAGCCAAAGGGCATGGATCCCATCGGCCCTTTGGCTGCAGATTGTTTCATGACCTATTTAGAAACTAAAATGTTTACCCAGCCTCCTACCCCTATAAGGCCTATTTTTTATAGACGATATGTTGACGATATTTTTGCAGTGTTTACTGATGCTAGCAGTGCTCATCAATTTTTTACATTTTTAAATAACTTGCATCCAAACATAAAGTTTACTCTGGAGGAAGAATCTGACTCCAAGCTGCCTTTCTTGGATTTACTGATTAGCAGAGAGAGTGATTCTATTATTACTTCAGTTTTTCGTAAGAAGACGTTCACTGGTCTTGGTCTCAATTTTTTAAGTTATTGTGATTTTAAATACAAGCTGGCATCTGTAAACACCCTACTTAACCGAGCGTATAATTTATGTTCCAACTATCAATGTCTGCATAATGAATTTGTTTTTTTAAGAAAATATTTTGTGAATAATGGCTATCCTTTGCAGATTGTAGAAAACGCTATCAATAGATTTCTAGCTAACATTTACAAACCTAAAAAGTATAATTTTAACGTTCCTAAAAATGTATATTACTTGTGCTCCCAGAAATGGGATATCTGAATTCCTATTGCCGTAATAACCTTCTGCCACTTCTTAGTAAATTTTATTGTCAAATAGATTTTAAACTAGTATTTGTCAACCGTCGTTCTATTGGCTCATATTTTAATGTTAAAGACCGTGTATCGGATGCTCTGCGCAGTGCTGTCGTTTATGAATTCAAGTGTCCCCGATGTGATCGGAGCTATATTGGTAGCACTGTGCGGAGCCTCGAGTCGCGTTTCTGTGCCCATATGGGCATAAGCCATAGAACTGACAAACCTTTGAAAACTAAAGAAGCTTCAGCTATACGCAGCCATGTTGTTCTATGCAAAGTCGATATAACTTTAGCTAATTTTAACATTTTAGATTCCGCTCCGTGTGAGCAAACGTTAAGACTTCTAGAATCCCTATATATATATATATATATATATATATATAATATATATATACATAGGTAAAATATTATATAAACATTCGCTTGTGCGAGTGTGTGTTGGTTTGTATCCACTGGTTAATGCATAGGGCTATGAAGTCTGTGCATGCCTTCATTGCGTTGTTATGACTTATAAGGCATAATATTTAAAAAAAAAAGTGAAACAAAATTACTGCAAGATTTATTACTAGGAATTGCAACATAACAGAGGATGTAGCATACTATTGATACTAATTTACTAATGCTAGAATATACCAGGAAAGTTTTAGTTTTGCAAAACAATAATACGAAATACTAAAGAAATTAATCAAATGAGTTATTGTGCATGGCAATGCTAACCGAAATTTATTAGCTAAATATACAAACTTAAGAACTATTATTCAAAAGATCTTTATTGGCCTTTAAGAAAACAAGCTTCTCAAAAGTTGCATCTAAGAGCGACCCTCGTTTCGGACGCAGTAAGGGGTTCCAAAAAACCTTAGCTCCCCCATTTGCAGCTTACATGTTTACTTATATCGAAATAGTTTTTAGCGATTATAAAACTATATAAAATTCTTTATTTATTGCAGGTATTAAAATTACTCTAGCTGATAAAGTAATAATATAATGTCTTCTCAATTAATTGGTGATTCGGAGAGGCAACGTGTGATAGATCGCATACGAGCAATAACATTTTGGGAAGCTCGTGATGCTGGAACCACCTTTATAACACGTTCATGGGTTGCCAAAAAGTTGCGAAGAAGTGAGGACTTCGTCAAAAGAAATTGGAATAAAACTTTGGATGAATGTGAAATGGATACAACCAAATCTGGGCGCCCAAATTTGCCACTCTCTCAGAAAACAAAGGACATCATTGAAAGCGGTACGCGTAAGCGGAAAAACAGCTGTGCTAAACTTTCTAGAGAGATCGAAGTGTTGAGAGGAAAGATCGTTAGTGGTGAGATCATTCGACTGTACCGTCATAGGCAAGGTTTAAAGCCTTGGCATGAACTTCCAAAGCCAAGAAAAACTCAACTTAACATCGATGACAGAATGTGGTTTGCCCATTATCTTGAAGATTGGGATGTGGATGATTTCATGCATTTAGCTGTCTCCGATGAATTTTTTGTTTACGTAACACGTCGGCCTAACTACCAAAATGATCGAGTGGGGGCCACAACACCAGATGAAATCGATGACAATGAACATTATCGCGAATTATTAAAAAGTTCAGACTGTGTTGGTATGTTTGTTTTGTTCACTGCAAAGAAGCTCATGTGGGTACTGAAGCCAAATGGTCAGAGTTGGGATGGACAGTATTTTCGTGATATTATTCTATCCCAGCATGTCATTCCTTTTCTAAGAAACCCAAACAATGTTATGGATGTTGATCAGGTCACACTTCTGCACGATAAGGCCCCCTGCTTTAAGGCATTAGCCACTCAACAGTTGTTGCGGAACCATGAGATCGATTTCTTTGGAAATGAAGAATGGCCAGGAAATTCTCCTGACCTGAACGTCTGTGAACACATTGGATCAGTTATAAAGGACAAGGTTGAATGTCTCTTGTTTTAAGAACCTGTAGCAAATCGATTTTCGAAGGATACAATGACGCAACACATTGAAACTGATTTAGCAAATTTGCGTAACGATCAAGATCTATTCACGTCACTTTTGGCAAGCTACCCAAAGCGAATTCAGGATGTCTTGGAAGCCAATGGCAGGAACACCAAGTTTTAATTGTTTCTCATTAAATGCAGGATTAAATTCTCTTTTGTAAGGTATGTTTAGTTTTACTGTACCTCTAATGGTTTAGGCCATGGGCGGGGGGGGGGGGGGGTCGCCTAAGGTTTATTGGAGCCCCGTATATCCTTCCCTCTGAAAAAACCCGCTCAACAGCGGCACTAGATGGTATAGGAGTGTTAAGTTTAATAAACATATTTTTAAAATTAGTGGATGGGAAGGATGCAGAGCTAACGTGCCGTGAAGGCCCAGATGAGAGGAATGACGAAACCTCTGTTGATTGAACTTAAGTCCCTCCCTGCCTCCAGGGTTCTTCGCCTTTTTACTTTGACAGTGCTATCAGTGTAGGGGGAGAGGGTGGATGAGGGTAGGCTACCAGCATGCCAACGGCCAACATGCACACCTCGCTCATAGTGAAGGGACAAATTTTTAACGGTTAATGAATAATGAGAGGATCGAAAGAAACTAATTGCGAGCTACGATAAAAAAGTAACGAGTAACGACTAACGAATGTATTTCCCTAAAAAAGTAACGTCGTTACTGAAAGTGTTACTTGATTTGAAGTGTAACGCCGTTACCGCTACTAAAAAAGTACCGCGTTACGTAACGGCCGTTACTTGTAACGCGTTACTGCCCAGCTCTGCAAACAGAGGATATATCTTGGAGGAAAGCAGTTTAAAAGTAAGGAGGAGCTATGGGGAGCAATCAAAGGTGTATGTCAGAGCTTAAATTCAACAGAAATATCTAATCTCACCAAATCTATGGATGAAAGAGTAATTAAAGTTATCCAGAAGATAGGAGGATATATATGTATGCGAGTACTTAATATAAGTGTTAAATTGCTGGTTGATTGGTTTAAAATAAGTTATATAACCGTTTTGGTTTCTAGCAGAATTTTTGTTTCATTCTCCTTTGAATTGACAATTTATCATGTCATACAAGTGCTGCATAATTGCTTGACACACCTGAATTATTAATTTCATCTCTTAATTCAACAACGATTTGGTCAATTGAATTGAAAATGTCACAGATTATGTATACAATGCGTACAAATGATTGGTAAAAATTACAATTCAATAGCATCATTCATTAGAAAGTTATCTTAAAAAACATTGTTGCATATTTCTTGACACGCAGTGTATATTCAGAATCTTTGTAAAAAAATAAAGTTTCATATTCTGTGCAAATGAATATTAAGATAAAAAAAATAATATTTAATATGTTATCTAATCAAAATTGGCAGCAAATAATTTTCTTTGTTTGTGACCATGAACTGTGCTGGCTGTGAAGTAGACTTTGAAGACCTAATAATTCGTCTTGTTGCCTTAGAGTTAGACGAAGATAAAGCTTTCGGATTTTTTTTGCAAATCATGGTGTGATATTAAAAACTCATTTATTCCCGAACTGTGATAAAGAGAGTAGTTATAGAAAAGACCGAAATATTTTCTATTGTAATAGGAAATATACTGACCGTAAGAGTAAGCGTGTAAAAAAGTAATTTTATAAGTTAAGTTACAATAAAGAAAATTAAATTACATACCAGAAAATAGAGTAATTTGACGTGTTTTGAGGAGTTTTAACAGAAACTGCTATCCGGTTTTTTGTGAAATTGAGCGGCTTTCGAGATATACATTTCTTCAAAAAAAATTCTCTAAACCTGCTCAATCGCACAAAAACTTGTAGATTCTGTTAAAACATTACGCTACATTAGTAAATATGGATCACCTGAAGATCAGGACCCCACCCCATGTATTCTTGTTTTTTGCTTTACAGTACCAAATATAATAAATTAAGTTGAATGCCGGTTAGGTCAACTGTACGCCCTTGACGATTGGTTAGGTTAAGTCGTGATATTTTCGTTAGTTTTAACGAAGATATTTGGTAATTGAGGCTGGGGCCCTGGATCTTCAGGTTTGTAAAATATTGGTAAAATATTTACCAATAAACGCTTTAAATAAAAATCTTTAACCGCAATTACTTGAAGTTAATATAAATTATGCAATTTAAGAGGATTTACGTATAAAGATAAGTTAACTCTCAAATACTAGAGCCGGGTATATGTATGATATACTGTATACACCGAATTTTCTAACTTGCGGCCAAATATTAACCACTCGCAAATGAAGAGCAGCTCTGGTTTTGAAAAAGAATTACAACTTTTACTTATTCCCGTATACAATAAAAAGCCTGATGAACTTGAACATAATTTACTCTTTCAACATACTCCTGTTCTTCCTTACATAACGTATTGCACCCTTGTTTGGGGAAACTCCGCAAACAACGCTTTAAAAGAGTATCTTGCCGATTTCCTTGATCACTAGTCTAGTGCATTATTTAAAGAGCTAAAACTACTAAAACTCAATGATGTAATATCAAACTGGCATATTTTATTTTTAAGTCCAAGAACAAAATCATTAACTTACAATGGGTAAATAAATAAGAGTATTTTGTAATTCGTCAAGAAATCCACTCGGATCAGCCAGAAATAGATCAAAGCACGTTATTCCTCAATTTAGATTGTCTTCATCTCAAAAATTACCCATTACCATTGGATTGAAACTATGGAATAATTGAAATACTGATATAAAAAAGCTTTTGTGAATGTAAATTCGTTTAAAACCAAGTTGAAATCCCGATTAATAATTACATACCAATAAAAATCTAGGATTAATGTAATTACTATTGCTTATTCATTTCTAGCGTGTAATCTAAATTTAAAGAGAACTTGCGATTGTTCAGTTCTTATCTCTCGTATATAATATTAATTTCTTTGTATGGTATAATACCTTCAATAATGACCTTGGATTTGTCATATCGATAATGATAATTTAAGATGCCTTAACTATTAATAATATTTTTTATTTATTTAATAACTTATTTTTAATTAAGAGCCCAGTAAAGCCTAAAACTTAAGGGCCAAATTAAAAAATAAATAATCCAGCTTCACAATTATTTTTGTCATTGTAAAACAAGTGTATTTACTTTATTATTAATTAATAAAGGTTATTCAATATTTAATAAAAATTTACAAAGGTTTGGGAGACCTCTCAGAAAAACAGTATGTACAAAATATATATACAAACAGTTATAGGAAGCCTTCAACTAATACTTAAACCTACCTATACACCGAAACCTGTCCCACAGTTTTCAAATTCGACATACAATTTGGATAGGTTCCCTGATTGGTTGCCTCAATAAAATAAGCAACTTATGGTAATTATGCAGTAAATGCCATTCCCTGCATTTTTAGCAAGAAAATTTTTTAGTGTAATTTGATGCCCTTTATTCAAATTTAAGCTTCATTTGTTGTACAAATATTCCATACGGGAACTTAACCTAATCTAACAACGTAGAATTACCTTTCAAATCTGAGCTTAATTTGTTGTGCAAATGTTCCAAAACGGAACCTACCCTAACCTAACAACGTAAAATTATCTATAGAATTATTAACCTTATATTTACTATTCTGGTGTTGGATCTAAAAGGGAAATTTGCCGAAGGAATGAGTGGAGTCGTTGATCTGGAGAATGGTCACGAATAAACAACCATCTGGCAAAACACTGAGAGTAGTGATATGAATGAAACAATGGCTCTCATTGGCTGTTGCAGTAAATAATGCAATGAATAAAACAAACGCTCTGATTACACTGGTATGCAACATATCTGATGTTTCAACATCCGCAACTTTTATCAATTCAGGCGTGCTGAATCCAAAAATCACATCCATTTTTTCTCATCACGTACAGTTTTATGGCAAATACTTATCACCCATTTTGTATGGGTGGTATATAGACATACACCCAATTATGCAATATGTGTGTACAATATATACAGAGAATGATTTATTATATTTATATGCAGACCCCATATATAATTTGAAAAGCTAGGCTGCAACACGAGCCTAAAGGTTCACTTCCTTCACTCGCATTTGGACTATTTTCCCGAAAACTTGGGTATTGTGAGTGAGGAACAAGGAGAAAGGTTCCACCAGGATATCAAGACTATGAAAAAAGATACCAAGAAAGGTGGGATGTCAACGTGATGGCAGACTACTACTGCTCTCTGAAACGGGAAGGCTCGGAAGAAAAGCAGCACAAGCAAGGGAAAAAAAAAAAATTCTCCTGATCAATCATGAATCAGTTAAGTAGCAAAGATGAATTTACTTTGAAATGTATTTCAAAGTGAAATGTATTTATAATTTTGTACTCTTGGAAATTTAGTTGTTTAATACATACTATGAATATATGAGACTTATATTTTGTGAAAAACCCTGACGTGATACATAAAAATGGTTATGAAATTTGAAATCAGCATGGTAAAATTGTATAAAACCACTAATAGAAATAAAACATCTCTTACTTTGGTTTGAAATACAGACTTGTATTATCGGTTGCACTAAATGCGCGATCCAATTGGCTGATTTATTTTCATTATGAAAATTTACATTTTAATCGTATTTTAAGAAATTTGCGCAACAAATGAAGCTCAGATTTCAATTAAAACATCAAATTACTCTGGAAAAATATATTTCTTGCTAGAAATGCGGGTCATGGCATTTATTGCATATTAACCCATTTATTAACCTATACATGAAAATGTCTCGTAACCCTAGAATTTTTTGTTTTCATGGAGTTGTTTAACCCCTTTTGCAACATCTAAGGTCAAAAGGAACCATGAAACCTACGAAAATATAACTTAGTAATGCACAAGAATAAATTTACTTCATAAAAAAGTTATACTCGTATTTATTTCAACGCCCTCCAATATACAGTATATTCACTACATCAACGCTATAATTATTATTACTAGTACAGTTCCCGCCGCTTCGCTGACGGTTAGACAGGCTAAACTACAAAAAAAGAACCCAGCCGTGAAAATTTTGAGCTTCACATTGTGTCAACATTTCTGAATCTGGTATCTCCCAAAACCTCCTCACCCCCATTCATACAACTTGGGGCTAACCCCCTCCCCCATTACCCCACCCCTCCCCATTACCCCCACCCCCACCCTTCCCCCATTACTGCCCGGGATAAATTTCACAAACAGACAAGCTAAACTACAGAAAAGAACACAGTCATGAAAATCTTGAGCTTCACATTGCCGCCCGTAATACAATTTCTGAATTTTTTTCTCACAATTTTTTCTCAATTTCTGAAAGTGTGACGGACGGACGGACGGCTCTCTTATTATAGTATAGACTAGTACAGTTCCCGTCACTTCGCTGACGGTTAGACAGGCTAAACTACAAAAAAAGAACCCAGCCGTGAAAATTTTGAGCTTCACATTGTGTCAACATTTCTGAATCTGGTATCTCCTAAAACCTCCTCACCCCCATTCATACAACTTGGGGGCTAACCCCCTCCCCCATTACCCCCACCCCTCCCCCCATTGCTAAACTACAGAAAAGAACACAGTCATGAAAATCTTGAGCTTCACATTTCCGCCCGTAATACAATTTCTGAATTTTTTTTACAATTTCTGAAATTTTTTCTCAATTTTTTTCTCACAATTTCGGAAAGTGTGACGGACGGACGGACAGACAGACGGACAGCTCTCTTATTATAATATAATACCTATATAGATTATTACTATATAATCTATACTATAATAAGAGAGCTGTCCGTCACACTTTCAGAAATTGTGAGAAAAAATTGAGAAAAAAATTCAGAAATTGTAAAAAAAATTCAGAAATCGTATTACGGGCGGAAATGTGAAGCTCAAGATTTTCATGACTGTGTTCTTTTCTGTAGTTTAGCAATGGGGGAAGGGTGGGGGTAATGGGGGATGGGTGGGGTAATGGGGAGGGGGTGGGGTAATGGGGAGGGGGTTAGCCCCCAAGTTGTATGAATGGGGGTGAGGAGGTTTTGGGAGATACCAGATTCAGAAATGTTGACACAATGTGAAGCTCAAAATTTTCACGGCTGGGTTCTTTTTTTGTAGTTTAGCCTGTCTAACTGTCAGCGAAGCGGCGGGAACTGTACTAGTTATTATATAATATACACTTGCCTAAAGCGGCAAAAACGTTTTCCTTCAGTTACGTCCATGAATCTTATTTGCAGTTTACAAAAGTTGACTGAACCAAAATGTTTTTCTTTCACCGTCAAATCCCTGAAACCTAACAGTTTTAAATATTTTAAGGTACTTTCCCGTTATCCCGGACCCCAGACTTTTTTACCGAGAATATCACAACTTAACCTAACCAAATCAAGGGCATACAGTTGACCTAACAGGAAAGCACCGGTTTTTCTGTTATTATTATTAATAATCTTTTAAAGTGTCATTATGGACACACAAGAAATACGGTTAGGTCAACTCTATGCCCTTGATAATTGGTTAGGTTAAGTTGTGATATTTTTGGCAAAGAGTCAACTAACGTAACAGTTCGTTAAGTCGTGATATTTTCGTTAGTTAGCTTTATAAGGCTAACTAACGAAGGCTGGGGGCCCTGAGCTTCAGGTGATCCACAATATATTACACCATAACTACACAATAACTACATGTTCACAAAAAATAAATCCAAACTTACGAATATGTCTTCTAACTTCGTTGGCGAATTATAAACTATTTATTGAATGAACCTTTTAGCTGGAACCTAGTTTATATCCGATTTCTTGCCAAATTTCCAACCAACTACTCAATGACCCTACTTTCCTCCACATTTCTACCACAAAAATATGTGTACAGTATGTGATAAATCATGGACAAATGTTTTCTGTAATTATTTACACATGAAAAAATAAAAACACTGGATTAGTACACTAGTTAATATCTGTATAAATCAGGTTTACAAGCTTTTGTTAAATTATTACGTTTATTATAGTACAGGGTGTCCATAAATTTACAAATTCAACTTAATTTCAATTGAATTTGTGAAGATAATTTATGGACACCATGTATATATTACTTAAAGCTTTGCAGCGGATAACGTACAGCCTATAAGCAGTAGTACTAGTTACAAATTCTGCCGTTTTGAATTTGCCTCCAAATAAACATACTGACAGTTTGCTTTAATATATACGATATAGACAGTATATGTATATGATATATTTGTGTTAAGACTCCTCTCAGGAATAAATCTACCCATTTTTGTAACCACCAACATCTTGTATGAGAAAGATGGATAAGAAAGGGGTACAAGAAGCTTTGGAAGGCCTTGGGAAATCTTGTATTATGGTTATGATCGGTTTGATGTAGTTGTAATTTAAGGTCAAATTACTCTTTAATTTACTTTCTTATATTCGTATTACGCCATTATATTTGTGTACAATACGTCATCATAACTTTATATTAAAAGTGACAATACTTTTTCATTTACATGCAGCCTGATCATCAATGGCTATGTATTTCAGTTCATTCATTGGGCTCTAAACAGTTAGAGTGAATAGATAATGTTGTTAATGCATATCGTTGTACTGTATATATTGTGAATCTCTGACTTGGTGTTTTGATGTAATTTGTGTGCTGATCTTTGTTTTATAATTATTATGTTCTAGTTCTGTGTTAATACTACATATAAGAAGTTAAAATTCATCAACGCTGAATTTCGTACTATTTTCTTGGGACAACTTAATATGTTAATCTCTCTTTGTAATTTTATTTTATTTTTTCTAAGCTTCTCCAGAAGTTATTTGCAAATTTCTGCGTCGTCCACAGAAGGTAATACAATATTATCGTTGATTTCTCTGTCTATATCCGTTATCATTATTATGAACAGCATGATAAATATTGTCCCTTCTAGTATGAAGCTAATGACTGGGGGAATTCTGAATTTAACTACACTGACGATACTTTTTAAGAGCTTTGATTTAAAAAAAATAAAAAATCCAGAGACCCAGTTTCCCAGCAATACCAAGTTTCCTAAGTCTGTGAGCAAGAATTCTGTGGTCACGTTTAGTGAAGGCTTTAGTAAAATCTGTATATCGCATCTGTTTTTCTGTTTGGCACAAAAAGTCTAAAATTCTGTATTCTGTATTTTGGATTGGTAATCTCTTCCAGAAGTATACATCTTTATCTCTACATTTTCTCTTAAAACATTTTGTAAAGTTTGACTTGAATGTTATTGGTCCATAGTTCTTGTTATGAGGCTCTGTTTTCCCCTGTAGGAGTAATTAATGTTTGTATTTTTTAATGAGTGCGGAATTGTTTTATTACTTTAGATATATTTACAAACACGCGCTTTGGAAGTGCTAAAAAGTATTAGTTAACTTTTACGATTAACTTCATAAACAATATATAAATTCTTAAAATACCGTAAAAGAATATTTTAACGCAGTTAATAATGTTTCCATTATGCACTAAGCTGTTAACACGTTTAAGAAAGTGAAGGCGAGGCATGTGGTGAGAAGAAATCCCCGCATGGAAGATATGGCAAGTGGCGACCGCCAGGAACGCCAACTTGACATGGCAGGAATCACTGTTAATTGTAATGATGGTGCAGTGGTGGACGAGCTACTATGCTTTATTGCCAACAAGATTGACTATCTGGATCCTGTAACTATTATTAAGTTATGTGTTGATTTTTAAAATGATGTATTTGTAAATGGCTAATTAGCATTGTGTATGTGGGCAGATGGTCCGTAATATGTAATAGGAGTATACCTGACGTACAGTCAAGGAAAGATCGCACCCAGATTTGGTCTAATGAAGTGGAGTTTTCTGTGGTACCATGTAGTCTTGTTGGCTTAGTTATACAGGGTGGGCCGTAAGTTTCCATACATAGGAAAATTTAAACGTTTGTTTTTATGTTTCAGATACCCTAAGAATATGCGTTTGTAAGATCTTGTTAGTAGTATAGCCGAAAAGGGGAGAGTGCAAGAATGTTGCAGGAATGTTGCAGGTTATTATGTAATGTTGCAAAGGGGGGTGGGGGTTGTTGCAAAGGGGGAAGGGGGTTGTTGCAAAGGGGGGCGGCGTTATCCCCCAAGAGAAAGGAGGAGGAGAGAAAGGAGGAGAGGTGTTCACCTGGCAGGAGCCAAGTGCACATTAAGACTTCAGCCGAGTTGGCGTTGTTTTATAGGCTCCTAATCAGCCAGAATCAGCCAGTTGGCTGAGCCAAGGTGAGAGAGACGCCTGAAGGAGAGAGAGAGAGAGACAGCTGAAGGAGAGAGAGCTGAAGAAGAGAGAGATGCCTGTAGGAGGGAGAGACGCCTGAAGGAGAGAGGATAGGTACACATGCTGAAGGTACACATGCTGGAGGTACACACACATACGCACACATGCAGGAGTACACATGCAGTAGGTACACATGCTGGATGTACACACATACGCACACATGCAGGAGTACACATGCTGGAGGCAAACATGCAGGAGAGAGAGAGAGAGAGACACCTGAAGGAGGAAGACACATGCAGGAGAGAGAGAGAGAGAGACACCTGAAGGAGGAGAGAGACACCTGAAGGACAGAGTGGAGTTCTCCCCCAATTTATTTTCGTTTCCCTAACCTAAGAGGCCACTAAGGGGTTTACCAAAGGGCCAGAAATAGAAGGAGCAGAGCTCCTTACTCGGCCGGAGCCGAGGGGGGAATGGTTCTTCACCAGCTTCGCGATCTTTTATAATCCTCTATTCTGGCTGAGTTGCCAGATAGCGCAAGGTATTCCAGATAGCGCCATGTGTCCCATTAATCGTGTAACACATATATGACGGCTGTTATTCCAAATGTACTTGTATATATAATAAACTAATGAACCATATAAAATACCACAATATATATTTATATCGTTATTCAAGATTTAACCTATAAAATAACACAAGCGCCTCTTTCATTACGCTTTAATAGAATTAACAAAGTTACCCTATTTCGTTAGACAGAAAACGAATTTTTATAAGGGTTACCCAACGAATTATGAGAGCATCACCGAATTAAAACTTTTATGGGTAACTATATCGACATAAGCTTATTATTGTAACGTTCGCTCCCAATATAAATTTTCCTAAATAACAGTAAAACCAATTAATTTATTAAATGAAACTTCATTTAAATAATTTACGATACAATTCCAACAAACGAGATGAAAACTTATGAAACATATAGCCTCATTCCTGCGACGAAAAAATGAAAAAATGACGAAAAATAAAGAAATTATTCATTTGGAATTGCCCAAGCCACTATAGCGGGTCGGAGAATATCTGTTCTTTTAAACATCTTATTTCTGCTTATTAAATAACTTTTTAGACACTTGATTTTTATTATAAATATTTAAGTCACGAATAACAGTGGGAAAAACGTCCGGAAAAGAAAATTATGAAACATCTCCTTCCAGACCACTCTTGATATATATATATATATATATATATATATATATATATATATATATATATAATAAACAACTCATGCACACACACACACACACACGATGAAAGGCAGAAGCTAAATCAGTTCGAATCGTGTCCCTAGAGACCTTTTTCGTTCGATTCGTGTCCCTAGAGACCTTTTTCGTTCGAATCGTGTCTCTAGGGACCTTTTTCGGTCGATGGTTTAAGCCGTTCGAGCAGAAACCACCACAGACTCCAGATATTAATTTTATCATTGTTATTACTTCTACAAATATTTACGCGTATTTTGTATGGTGTCATATAGAAATATAATGATGAGATGCTTTTTTAAAATATAATTTGAAGCCAATTAAATTCTACTTATTAATAAATAACTTTTTACACACAAACTACATCTTAACTGCAAACACCTTGCACATCAATTCTTATTATCATTATTATTATTATTTCTACAATGAAACGGGGTCGGGCCGAAGAACGGGTGAGAGATCTCCCCCCAATATATATATATTATATATATATATATATATATATAAATTGAATTTACCGTGGTACACCATGTTTGGCAAACGCTTTAGTGGTGCAAGCCTCATTTACTGATGCATATTATATCTATCGGGCAAATAACTTTTAATTCAGTCACTGATTGACCCTCTAATACCGCAACAGCACAAATTATTGAGTAGAATGTTGTGTTCTCTTACATCAAACAACTTACTCATACCCACTGCCATAATTTTCTTTTATCATAACTCAGCCGAGCAACTAAGCGACGTTGGATCTGAGTGGTAGTTGGATGGGGAGTCATCCACCGCAGCAGATAATTTACATTCGATAAATGTAATGAAATAATTAAATAAAATATGCATTTATTTTTATATCACGGATGGAGTCGATGTAGACAATGCAGGTCCTGAGCTTAAATTATCTAAAACCATAACAATACAAATTATCTCAATAGAATATTATGGTCTATTACATTATTACACCTTGCCCAGATCCATTACCAATAACCTCAATTTAGTAATAATAACAATTATCTCTCATACACTATATATATATATATATATATATATATATATATTATATATATATATATAATATATATATATATATAGAAGAAAGAGAGCGAGAGTTTTGTTCAAATAAAGGAATCAATTTATAATGAAAAGGTACGACTTGGGATGTCATTCGATTACTGAGAGTTATTAGCAATGAAGTTCAGTAGAGATTACCCCATAGGACACGTAGGGTGCCCATTTATCTGCCAACCACTTTCTTTTATTATGTGTAATGACCACCTTAGACCTACAGTTTGAACCATCAACAGCCCCGCGTCTTAACCACTAGGACACGTAGGATACCCGTTTATCTGCCAACCACTTTCTTTTATTATGTGTAATGACCACCTTAGACCTACAGTTTAACGTTGAAACCGAATGTTATTTTTAAAATATAATTATGATATATTTCTTTATACCCTCTCGATTACATTAGTGACTAATGATGCGGGAAATTGAGTAAATGGAAATATTATTTTCTCGAAAACTATGGGTGATAGAAAACTTCTGAAACCATATTTGGAATCAATATCAAAAGTTCTATACGAATCACCAAATAATTTTCAAAGGAGAATAAGAGCATTAATTCTATTAGTGAAAATATAAAGATGCAATTACTCGTCCGTACCCGTTATAGCGGAATGGTACACGTCATAGCTCCACCCAGCTACATCGGCAGCCAATCACTACGAACATCTGGTCTTTTGGGCGGAGCTTGGCGAATGTGCATATAAAAGGGGATATTTTCAGTTGGGAGTAACAGTAGCTATTTTCGCATCAGTGAATAATCATTCCTCGACCATGGACCTGTACGTCTCCCCAGACTTGTATGAAGAACGTGATACTGCAGCATTAACCACAATTAGTCTTTTCAATGCGGCTGATTGTGGCGAATTATTATTTTCGACGCAAACCGTAGAAGATATTTGCAGTGACGCTCCTTACAATCCGACGCAAGGGACTACCATAGAAATGTAAGTGTCCATAATTCGATTTTATATATTACGGAGAGTTGTAGTATTTCGTCAAATAGATACTAGTCAAAAATGTCAATCAATGTTATTTCCCCATCATGCTAAAATCGAAATTGGTAATCGAACCAAAGATATCTTCACATAATGGGGATCTGTCTGTCTGTCTGTATATGTTTTCATTATTCCTTTAAGGTCCGATGAGGATTTGACACGAGTTATACAATCTTTTGAAGGGAATACGGATGATATACTGATCAGTCAGCAGTGTCACACATCCTCCACCATGGACCTGTACGTCTCCCCAGACTTGTATGAAGATTGATTGTGGCGAACTATTTTCGACGCAAACCGTAGAAGATATTTGCAGTGACGCTCCTTACAACCCGACGCAAGGGACTACCATAGAAATGTAAGTGTCTATAATTAGAATTTTATATATATATGGAGAGTTGTAGTATCTCGTCAATTAGATACTCGCCAAAAATGTCAATCAGTGTTATTTCCCCATTATGCTAAAATCGAAATTTTTATGGCGTTCACTCCTCGAACCAAAGATATCTTCACATAATGGGGATCTGTCTGTCTGTATACTCTGTATATGTTTTCATTATTCCTTTAAGGTCCGATGAGGATTTGACACGAGTTATACAATCTTTTGAAGGGAATACGGATGATGTACTGTTCAGTCAACAATGTCAAATAATGTAAGTGTTTTCGATCTTTTTGGGATAAGAAGACAATATATTTTCATAAATTTATTAAATGAAAGAAATCAGTACAATAAACGAATATACAAATATACGAACAAAAACATTATAATATACAACGAGTACGTACAATTGGAAAACGGTTTTTTATCTGTCTGCATACCATTTCATCGTTTCGGTGAGTGTGACACGGGTCAAATAAATTTAAAAATTTATAAATTCTTTATCATTGACATATGCATGAGAATGAGACACAGTACATTCGCAAACATTAGTAAAATATCCCTGCATACGAAATGGGTTCCATACAACTTCGGGAATATGTACTGAGCGAGAATTTTACAATAATAGGGTCACTCCAGGGTTGAGTACCGAGTGAGTCAAAATAGTACACGCTGTCTATTTTTAAAATAGACAGCGATCCAGTGAATCCCTTCATTACCGATGATGTCTGTGTTCACAATAAGACTACCGCATTCTCGCGTACTTGGCAAACTCAATGTTTCATTCTTCGCAAACACGCCGATAAATTTGGAACGTGTGACTCGCTCCATTACTTTCTGAAGTGTATTAGCATCCATTTTAAAAGTCAGTGATAACGCTTCTAATCTATTTACTTCTATTAGGGCTTGCGATTCGAGATATACTAGTACACTAATAGAGCGTCTATAGGCTTGGCGAATTCAGCCGCACTGAGATGTTACCGCTCTGCTGTGGTGTTAAATGGGTATTTACGCTAGCAGATAAGTCAGGTGTAATGTCATACGGATAAAGGTTAAATGATCAATGAATTCTTCCTGCGTTACCCCATTACCAAGCTCATCACAATCACCTGCAATATGGGTCAGATTACTATAGGCTCTGGCACAAAGAGGTAACACAGCGTCTGATGAATAGTCCGTACCCATTGTTCCACCCAAAGCATGCCATTAACGTATAGAGTTTATATTTTTTCCGAAATTCTCGAATTTAAAGGCACTCTTTTTATATTTCCATTCACCGAAGCGTGGTCCTGCATGCCGATTAATATCCTTTTAGGAAGATTTCCCAGGGCAATGTTTTCTATCTGCTTCGATGCCAACCCTGCAGGAACCGTATATAGTTTGATCTGCACTCTGTTAATAGGATATTTCACTGTAGCGTTTAGTAAATTTTTCTCAATTTCTAGTTGTTTTGGTGAACTTAATTTCACTCGCGTACGCGGAGGTATGTGTCCATAATGTGAACCACAACGGACTTTGCACCCTCTTCTTGATTCGCATCCAGATTTAAGCAGATCTCAGGACTCGTGCGGGTGAGCTTTATTTTCATATCCACCCCGTTCACAAGCAACTTCTCCTGGAAAGTGAAATCTGTGTGCAACCGTCCAAAACACTCGTATTTTTCTTTTTAGAATTTTTAAATTTGTCCTTTATACTATTTTCATCTTAGTTTGATAATATCCCTCCGCACTTAAAAAGGTAGCCTTCGCTTCTTTGGAAAGTTGAGGACATTTTCCAAATAGGCTCGTAGATGATTACCCCGTGCCTGCCGATATGTTGGTCTGATTTAAATATACGTCACACTGGTTGAATATGGCGTGCAGAAAGTTTGTTTCAGGGATACAGCATATTTGTCATCGCAGGCCGTTCCATCAGAATGGGCTATACGTAGCTTAGCGTACATGTGCACACAGCTTGGATCAAAAAAGTAGGGACCTGAGCTGGGTATCACGAATTCTATAGGTGCACTCGGTGAACTAATTGTGTTTAAAGGGTTAATTGTAATAAAATCACTGTGCTCAATAGAAACTTGGGTTGGCGGGAGCTCAAAAAAGCAGCTCCGATTTACAGCATTGTGAACTACATGGGTGAATGAGCGTGCCATGGCGAAATAGTGACTCCTCTCTCGACAAGTGGTAAACAAACTATGATTCATGAGATCAATATCCTTAGCTTATATCAGTCAAAAAAGTGGTCAACCATAGGTTTCATTCGCTTACAGCATTTCTTTTTTGATAGCCTTTTACGTTTAATACCACGTGACCCCTTCTTCTTCCGGGGAGCCCTCTTCTTCTTCCAGCCACCACGCATTTTTCTCTTTGCATCTTTGATGATTTCGTTCCGTGTACGCTTTAAATGTTTTTTTAGAGCTTCTTTAGTTTAGCCCCGGCCAATATGTCTTCTGCAGTGTTAAGGCCTGATTGTAGCGCTTTCCTTCCAAGGTATCTGGCACCCTCTTCAGCAAAGGAACAGCCGTACGTAGTATGGATGAAAAAATGGATCCAAGTCCACTACCGCGCTGGTATCGCATCCCTCGATAGACTGTGAAAGGTTTTCTATCCATTATAACTCATGCGTCGAAAGTGTAGCTTCACTGTTAAGCTCCCGTTACCGAATGGGAAGTTTTCGCCCTCAATCGTTCTTATATATATTGTGATATTGGTTATTAAATTAGTTGCGACATTCACATAATGGGGTCTGTCATATGTAATACTCAAACTCCTTCCTCTATGGTTGGGGATGTGAGCAATGCGCAGAAGGCGTGCCTGGGTATCCCAACAAACTGGTGCTCCACTATATTACTGTAAATATAGCACATGTCTGGGACCTTTCAGCCAATTTCTCATCTTCAATTGATACATTAATCTGGACAAGTTATACTGTGTCTCGTGAAATGTGTCTCTTTGGAAGGCTGCGCTATATCGGCCGTTGGCTAGAATTTTGAACTTTCTATGTTCTTTAAGACGTCTGTTAGTCTTTGATTTTAGGATTAGTGTATGTGCAGGGTTGTTTACGATTTCATATACTAAATCATTCGTAAGGTTTGAGTTTCTTAAACTCACGTTTAAGCCTCTCACAACATCCTCGGCCGAACCATATTGACCCGGCCCTAGTCTTACTTCTGTACTGTAATACCGTGCAATCTTAGTCCGAGCGATGCGCATAGTTTCATCCATAGCTACCCCAGCTTTTCACACTCGTCAATGTCTCTAAGAATCGTAAAAACGGTTTCTTTATGTTCAATATTTAAAAAGACGGTGTCCAGCTGAATTTCGCATATCCCCACCTCATACGAATCACGACCCAATTCAATGTGCCCATGGAGTTCTGTTACAAAGTTGGCTTGCGTGTTGTTAGGGTGTACAGACAGGGACGAGGAGGACGGGAGTGTGACGTAGAAATGGTTAGGAGCCATGTTGCATACTATTTAAGCTTCATTATTGCATCAGCTTTTATATAGGTGTTGAAGCTTTCTGGGTACCCTAGCCATTTCACCAGATACATTTTTCTCCTTCCTGAACCTTTGCTTCCTAAAATTTTCTCAATTTTAACACATTTTTTTCTAAATTAACACAACTTTCTGCAATTCCTCGCGGTAAAGCCTCCTGAGATTTCTTCCCCATTCAAATCTTCAATGTATACATCATTATCACACCTTTAGGTCTCACAGCCCTAACTTTAAAAATCTCGCGTGTCCATCCTTGCTCAAAACCCTTTGCGAATTTATTCCCCGAACGCGACAGCCTTACATAATCATTGATTTTGAAGCGCACAGAGTGTGGTGGTGTGGTGTGGTGGTGGGTGATCCATCTCTTCTCGGGCGTACCTCTTTCTAAAACTTCGTTAGGTGTTCCCAATCGTGCGATGGTGTGAGCGGTTGTAGGATGATGCCAATGATTCCAGAATGTCTAGAAATCTGTATGTGTTTTTATGTGTAAAAATAACGGTGCATGCGTTCCTTTATGGTGCGCTGAACTCTTTCAGCTAAAGAAGCCTTATGTATAGAATTGGTTGTGTAATAGCTGATATTAAACTCTGTCAACATATTCTGAAAAGCACGGCCTATAAACTCCTTCCCCATATCCGTACAAAAATAGCCAGGAACCCTGTTTTCTTTTAACATTAGCGTTTTGGTGGGCTTTAGCAACTGTTTCAGGTGATTTATTTTTCAGAGGAACTAGCCACAGATATCTAGAGAATACGTCTATTATGAATAGAATGTAGCGGTAACCATCGTTATACACAGAATATCTTTGCATGTCTGTTAAATCTGCTTGCCAAATAGAATCAATCGAGGAAGCCGTTGTCTTGGCTGTTTTAAACCTTTTTCTCACAGGCTTATGAAGCGTATAAGCGTCCTGCTCCCTCAAAAATCTTTCAACATCTTTTTTTCCTACTCCGTAAACACTTCTGTACAGTCTATCTACGCCGCCGTAAGAGGATGGGGTAAAATGTCATAATAGCGTTTAGTTAATACGTTAGCCATTTGCGTATTTTAGAGCACGTGGGTAGGGTTGGTTTAACCTCTCTTGCTCCTCTTCAAAGGTGTTACCGCCGGGGTGACGGCGCTTCAATTGTGTCACAGGCGTTGCATGTTCCAAGTCTTTAACCTGTTCAGATTTCCTATCAACGTTTTAGGGACATTTATTTGTTGTAGTCTTGCTTTAATATGCTTCCAGCCTGATGGTGATGGCCTATCCCACTTTCTCACCAGATCATGGACAATGTCTACGATATTCGATCCCTGTACCTTTGATCCTTCCACAATGATCTCCCCTGTATCGGTCCATTGTATGGCGGGATCCTCATTCAATAGATTATAAAGACTTAAGCCTTTACTCCTCAATGTAAGTGGGAGGGTATTTTTTTAATACATGTTCGATATGTTTGTGTGGCTAATCTTTTTGGTTGGTCAGCTGTGTCGTCGGGTACAGATCCTATGTCGCCATCGGCCCCCGTGCTGTGCCTAATAACCACAGGAATCTCTGTAGGGCTCTTATAATTTTCGTACTCGTGAAGAAATTTCTGCAGAGCTTCTTGGTATAAGATTCTTTTCTCATCAGGTGTTTTTTCACTGTTTAATAGGGCTAACAATTCGCTTTCCATTCTTTTAAGTCTGCTTTTACGGGGATCTAGATCCGTGTCTCTTTGCAGTGAGGCGTACACCTCGTGGGGAATCACTACACTTTCTTCATTATATTAATCTAGTCAGTAAAGGGCCCAAAACTGAAAATAAGATGGGGAGAAATGACCCTCCTGTTTGCACAATAACTCGTTTTTTCTTCGCTACAGTTTAACTTTTACGAGCGAGTGTACGTATTATGTTCTTGTAGCGGCGTAGGCGAGCCTTCTGATGGGCTTTCATTGATACATTGCAATTTATAACGTTAAGACAGATTTCACAGATGCATTTTAAAAAGTCGGCGTCGATATTTTTAATAAACATCTGCTGCATTGCCCGGGGCAGTCGATGATAGATTTTTATTAATTCATGGTATTTCTTTAGTCTCTTTGTCATTCTGGAATATACACCGTTTCAGGCTCGTTTGGAATATATTCGTTCGCAGAAGCACTCTAAACGTGTTTCGCGGATGAAGGTCGCAAAGCAAATATCCGTAACGCATGCTTGTAGCTTCTTTATAAACTTCCAAAAACTCCTTACGCTGATTCGGGAACATTTGATTGGCTAATACCCCAATTTGTGATACATCTCTACGTTGCGCGAATAAGACTAGATATTGCGTATTTAACGACACATCGCGCATGTATCTATTTTTGAAAAATAGATTCTGATTGATGAAGAACACGCTTATGTTAAGATGGTGGGAGTATACTGTAAATGTCTCGGCAAACGTTTTATCCATCTCCAACATGAGATCGTCAATTACAATGATTGTATGTTCAGTTCCCTTTAGCGAATTAACGTCATATACACCTTTGTGGAACAAAATATCATCTTGGTACTCGTTGAACACTGATTGATACGTCGAATAGCACCATATAACTTTATGCACAAATTTCGAGAACATCTCGCCCTTTTCTTTAATGATTTTAAGCATAAACACAGTTTTACCACATCCTGTAGGTCCAGATATAATACATGTGGATGGGCTCGTGAATCTGAATTTTTCTACAGAGTCCATTTCTAACACGTCACACTCCTAAGTGAGTCATTTACAAAATATTACAAATTTTGAGTGCTGATCCTTATATTTCTTCTCCCACAGAACCGACGATGAGGTAGAGCACCCTATCATTACGGATGACGATGACAGTGTAGTTGTGATCTCCTCCCCTGAACCCTCACCAGCGATACAGGTTGCACGTCCAAAGCGGAGGTATGAGAACCCCACATCAGGTATAAAGCGGCCGAAATACGTACCTGTTGCAGCAGACCCCCAACCCTCAACCTCTTACGCAACAACCTCCCCAGCAGCAGCACCTAATATACCCCCTTATTCCGTCCCCCGTTCTGTTAAGTCTACAATAATAGATCCCCAACCCTCCTACGCAACAGGGCCCCATCAGCAGCACCTATATACCCCTAATTCCGCCCCCCGTTCTGTTGAGGATGTTATTACGTTCGAGTTAGTGCGCGCCGCAGCCCCCACCCCCGCCTTGACTAGAAATCGGTATAGAGTCAGGGTCGACCCTAGAGCCCTGTATAGCAATGGAATTGAGCGCGGGATACGTAGGGGTGTACAGCGTATTATAGAGTTTGCTCTTCAGAATCGCGACGAGCGTGAGGTCAGGACGAGTCTGTCCTTTGGATTCGGGTCAGATGACGGTGATGTAGACGATTATTGGGTGATAGTACCGTTTAGACGTTGGCTGCTGAAGATGTAGAATATATATTAGGGCGTATAATGCAAGCCGTCCAAAGTAGTATAGCCTTCAATATGGACAACTTCACGGTAAATATTGACCGTGTATTCCGTGTTGCGGGTCATAGTGCCATACCGTATACTCTTAACTTCAATTCTCCAACTATTTACCGAAGGCATATAAACGTCGATCGTGGTTGCGGCTTTATAGCAGTACTCTTAGCACGTATGTTTACTGTACAAAATACACGGACTCAAAAAATTTGGCTGCCTACGATCGTTGAGCGTGCCCGTAAACTAGCTGTAGACTGTGAACTTGAATTTGACTGTAATATGGGTCCTGAAGAGCTGAGAAAGGTAGAACAGGAAATGAATGTGCGCATAGTTGTATTTGGTTTGGATGATCGCCGCCGGACTGTGTATGTTTTTAAAAGCTGTGTGAGAGATCGTACAAGACCCTACTTATTTTAGGATTGTCAGGGACAACGTATCTCCCCATCCGTAATATAAGGGGCTTTACGCGAGTTATGACAAAAGTCGAAAATATGGGAGACATCATGATTTGTGTAAGGGTGCCTCGAGTTTGCGGATGATATAGTGACATTGTAAAGAATGCCACATGGTATGTGAGCAGTGTAAAAGCACCAAATGTGAAAGCCGTGTAGTTGAGAAGAGAGACTGTGATGTGTGTAGACGCACATTTTTCAATAATAGCTGCTTTGATCTCCATAAATCAATTGGTACGTGCAGGAAAATGAGAATCTGTGAATGTGGTATGTTTCACACAATGGATAATTGGGGAAAATTTAAGCACAAGTGCGACGTAATTCACTGTCCTACATGCCAGGAGGAATATAAGGCGGATGGAGTAAAGCATGTGTGTTATATGAAAGATGCTAAGCCTAAAAATAACCCTTGTATAACTGTGTACTACGATATAGAAACATATACGAACGCTGAAACCAAAGAGGTAATTCCACATTTACTTGTGAGCCAGACCATCTGTGATGAGTGTATGGGTATCGAATGTGACGAGTGCCCCAAATGCGGTAAACGGACAAACGTTTTTAAAACGAATGTCAGCGATAGTCCTGTGAAACTATTTGTGTCCTATATTGTCAAGTTAGCCGACAAGTTCAAAAAATGACTGTGTATATTCTCGCCCATAACGGGCAAAGTTTGACACGCAGTTCCTTTATAAGGAGTTGCTTGAACACGAATCCTCTGAGATATTTACAGGTGATCCATTGAAAAGAGGCAACAAATTAATACAGATGCAGATAAGAGGCAATGTACAATTTAAAGATACTTTATTATTCACACCTTGTAAATTAGCAAAGCTACCCAAGGTGATGGGAGTAGCAGCTGAAGTTTCCAAAGGATACTTCCCATACACTTTCCTCACCAGCGAGACTTTAAACTACGTAGGCCCACCGCCCCCCAAACATTATTTTGACTGTATGGATGAACGTGAAGACTTTGATCGATACTACGACAGTTTTAATGAAAGTAACCCTTATAATATAGCTGATGAATGTGAGCGTTATTGCGTGAATGATGTGCGCGTGCTTAGAGTATGTTTCCAGGCCTTTAGAAGTATGTACATAGCCCGTTTCAAATGCGATCCACTGCAAGTCGCAACCACCATCGCATCATTATGTTTTACGGTGTTCAAGAATAACTTCATGCCTAAAGACACCTTAGCCATTATTCACCGAAACAACCCCGCAGTTACGGACACAAGGCTATTTACTGGCTCATACACCTGCAGCAACAAACAGGTGTATACATAAAGCACGCCCGCAACATGGTGAAGTACCCATTAAGATTAATGGACGTGTTTTTTGGGTTGATGGGTTAAGTGAAAACCGTGTCACTGGTGTGAAGACTGTGTATTCCTTTAATGGATGCTGGTGGCATGGATGCCCCCGCCCTGAGTGCGGTATCGTCGGAGATATCCACGGTAGATCTCCTGCCGACTGTCTTGCAGGGACCCGCACCCGCGATCAACTTATAGGATCGCAGTTCACTCACAAAGTCATGTGGGAGCATGAATATGATGCACGGATGGAGACAGACGTTGTATACCGTGAGGAAATAAAAACGATCAAGCGTTCAATGGTGCTGGACCCTCTCAAATGTGGTGATAGCTTGTTTGGAGGACGTACAAATCCATTCAGACTATACTTTCCACCTACGGTGGGCGTGAAGCTCCATTACTACGATTTCTGTTCTTTATACCCATACGTGATGAAGAGCCATCCGTACCCCGTGGGCGCTCCTGAGAAAACTGGTGGGACCTAGCATACCTCCATCAATGAATTTTCAAAAAATTTGAATGATCATTACTTTGGGCTCTCTTTCGTAGACGTACTCCCCCCAAGCAGTTTATGGATGCCTATCTTACCTGTCGTTATCGATGACAAGCTCATGTTTCCCCTGTGCGTGAAGTGCGCGGAAGAGGGTAACGGCGAATGTAACCATATACCCCACCAGCGTAAGATCAGAGGCGTATATACAAGTCCTGAGCTGGCCCTAGCCGTACGCCATGGTTATAGAATACTGAAGATACACGAGGTGTGGAGGTTTCAGAAGCTCCCCAACCTTTTCACACCATATATAAACGCCTTTTTGAAGGATAAGGCTGAAGCATCAGGGTATCCGCGAGGAGTTGATACCGAAGATGAAAAGTCTGCCTATATTCAACGTTACCGCGACCGCGAAGGTATACAACTTGATCGTGTCCAAATTGTAAAGAATCCTGGCAAGCGCTTTAGTGCAAAATTGTGTCTAAACAGTCTATGGGGAAAATTTGCGCAGAATACCGGCAGAGGGAACATTCATTTGGCACAAAGTTATAGCGATGTCTGGGATTATGCCAATGCCCCCGATAAAGAGGTCATGGAGATCGTGAATGTAGGTAATACTTACGTGATAAAGTACAACAACACTGAATTTGCCACAGATACCTCAAGGGTTACAAACATACCTGTGGCGAGCTTCACAACAGCCTACGCCCGTATAAAACTTTGGGGTCTATTGCATTCTCTTGGGCGGAGAGTATTGTATGCCGATACAGATAGCGTGATATTCACAGAGAGGGAGGGTGATTACATGCCCGCTATTGGGGAGTTCCTCGGCGAGCTCACTGATGAGATCAAGGATGAGTATGGGGACGACGCATACGCCGACTCTTTTATCTCAACAGGACCTAAAACTTATGGGGTACGGGTCAGGGTAGGGGAGGAAATGAAATATATCGTGAAGGCAAAGGGTATTACGCTCAACCATGCGAATCGGCAGGTTGTTAACTTTGAATCGTTGAAGGATCTAGTATGTTTGCAACCTCACCAACTAATTGTAGGCACCCACAATTTTCGGGCGCAGAAGCTGGGGGGCGTGAAGGAACTTAGGGGCACGATGGTGTGCCGTAACACCTATAGGAAACGTTACCAGTTACCTGGTACCTATGATACCGTACCCTTTGGATACCAATGATGCTTCTAACTCACACGTCTTGTATATAATCGTATCTATTTGTAAATATATATATGTATATATATAACTTGAATATCTCGTTTATTAAATCGTATTTGTAAATATATATATAACTTGACTATCTCGAATCGTATTTGTAAATATATGAATATCTCAATAAATCAAATAGCGTTTCACTTTCTCCTTTGTGTGTGTGTGTGTGTGTGTGTAGGTGAAAGTTCTAAGCTCCGCCCACTGCGTGAGTCATGCTACTCTCTGGGAGTCCCTGCGTGGTCAGTCGACTGCAGTAAGCCCGAGAGATCAGACGTGTACTCAGATCATCTGTATATTGAAATGGCTACCTTTAATATCGCTTGCACAACGTTTATGAAATGGTATTCAGTAAAGTGTGAGGATGTGGTGGATACCGAAAAACTTCCTATTCCCCCCTCCTATGCCTCTTTTAAAACCACATTGGATTGTGCGAAGTTCCAAGATGTACAAATACTCTACGGATGTTCTGGTGAGACTGTTGAAGGCTTTCGTTGCACAGACGATGTGCTGAAGTATGCTGCAGGGCTAAACTTTATAAAGTCTCACATACACCGTGAAGTAAAAGAAACAACGCGTGCAGAAGAGAAGCAGCAGGTATGGATAATGAGCCTTGTGGATGGGTGGTGACAAGCGGTATTACGTCATGCTACACCATGTCGATTACTCATACCCTACGTCTGAAAATGTGAATCTCGTGATCATGGACAATCTTAGGTGTTTTATCACTATATTAACGTATATCATGATGAGGTTCATAGTGAGGTTGTGGCTAGTGCCATGCGTGAGTTTTTAACAGATTTTAGAGACGAGTATCGTTTGATGGGTAGAAAGGAAAAATATGAGCATATGTTCCTCTCAAATAGTGCGCCGGAGTGTGGAGATGATTAGCTCCTAGTTCTTATCCAAAGTGCGTAGGCTGGTAGTGATATTCTTGTACCGGTACAACAATTCGAGTCGTACGAACATGCCCATTCACGTGTCATCGAGTCAGCCGCCCGTCGAACCGTTCCTGCCTGTGCCTCACACGGCTCATAGTTATCTCAGAGCTTGAGCAGTGGACGTGCGCTCTTCGAATACGATGGAACTTCCTTTGAGCAGCATTCTCAACGCCTCGTACGATGTGTCCGTGACGAAATCGTTGCGCGTGTTCAGGCGTAATTCCGGTACCATTAGCTATGTACTGGAAACGGAATGTAGACCGACAAACAAACGGGTTTATTTAAGTATCGAGGAGATGAATAGAATCTTCGTGATAGTTGATAAGTGTGTGAAGATCGTTATAAAATACCTGCTAACGTAGGTACAAGAAGAGAGCAGATTAGTGACGCGCCCTCATACGCCGTTGTATGTACGTTGTGTATAAATAACGATCGGCCGTGCATTGATATAAGGCTGATGTGGAAGAATGCTTCTGATAATAACGCTCTTATTCCTACGCGAAACCGTTTCATCCTCGACAGAATGTTTGAAATCGTCGGATTCCGTAAACTGAAACCTACAGTATATTAGACGCGCGTGTTACGGATATGTTTTATTTTGATACAGTACTTGAATACGCATACACTGCTCTGCTCGATGGGTTTACCGAGTGTAGGGCTGGTGAGAATGGTCTAGTGCTGGATGTTTATTTAAAAAGTTTAGACTCTTTGAAATACCATGAACTTTGGTACAAAGCAATTGATCGGTACAAGGCTGAGCTCACCTACACCGTTCACCCTGAAGAACTATTTCTTTATATAACGCGCAGTTGTCGTAACGATTTAGAAGATTATTTCAATTGCCGCTATGTTGAGTGAAGAGTTCACGATTGAAAAGCGCGAGTCGGTAGAAATAAACCCTCGATTGGAAAAGCGTTCTTATAAACTTGTGTTTAATAATGTAGCTAACGATGAACTCTTTCTGCGTGCTTTTGATTGTATTCTAGACGTGTTTAAAGATGACTTACCAACCGGTTGTAAAGTGGGAACAAAAATAGTACTGAACGATATGAAAGCCATTCATATCGAGTACAGGTTTCCCTATACTTTAAGCGGTGAAATATTATTAAGCCGCATATACTGCGTAATGCAGAGCAATAATGATGTAATTGTAAACTCGATTAAGACCGAGTTTAGTATTTTGAAAAAAAAAAAAGTGAATTGTATATATATATATATTTTGCTTGACGATTATACGCATATTTCTATTGATTTGTGTTTATATATATATATATATTTTTTTTTTTTGCTTGATATTTCTCCTGTACTTTTATGTACATATTGAAGTGTATATGAAATGTATATTTTATTTTATATATCACCATAATTGTGTGTGTGTGTGTATATTTCTCCTGTACTGTTATGTACATATTGAAGTGTATATGAAATGTATATTTATTTTATATATAATTGTGTGTATATATTTCTGTTATACGCATATTCCTCAAATATATATTTATTTTCTATATATTTATAATAAAAAGAATGATGCAATGTTGTTTATTGTTATGCCTTCTACTACCGGTATTCTAATAATGTATACAACAGGTATCTGGCAATATTTAAGCCTTCTAAGCCAACTGGCTGATTAGGAGTCTATAATAGTGTATACAATGGTATCTGGCAACTCTGTCTTCGGAATACATGGCGCTATCTGGCAACTCAGCCAACTGGCTGATTAGGCGTATATAATAATAATGTATGCAATAATACTGCTAAAAAGAGGTATCTGACAACCGTTTACAGCCAACTGGCTGATTAGGAGTCTATAATAGTGTATACAATGGTATCTGGCAACTCTGTCTTCGGAATACATGGCGCTATCTGGCAACTCAGCCAACTGGCTGATTAGGCGTATATAATAATGTATGCAATAATACTGCTAAAAAGAGGTATCTGACAACCATTTACAGCCAACTGGCTGATTAGGAGTCTATAATAATAATGTATGCAATAATACTGCTAAAAAGAGGTATCTGACAACCATTTACAGCCAACTGGCTGATTAGGAGTCTATAATAGTGTATACAATGGTATCTGGCAACTCAGCCAACTGGCTGATTAGGAGCCTATAAAACAAAGCCAGCCCGGCTGGAAGTCTTAATGTGCACTTGGCTCCTGCCAGGTGAACACCTCTCCTCCTTTCTCTCTTCCTCTCTCTCTTGGGGGATAACGCCGCCTCCAAGTTTCCCCCCCACCCCCCTTTGCAACAACCCCCACCCCCTTTGCAACAAACCCCACCCCTTTGCAACAACACCCACCCCCTTTGCAACAACCCCACCCCTTTTGCAACATTACATAATAACCTGCAACATTCCTGCACTCTCCCCTTTTGCGGTACACTACTCTTGTTTACTGATGAAGCAAATTTTTACGTCAATGGAGAGGTTAATCGGCAAAACATACGTTATTGGAGTAATGCTAACCCTAACTGGCTGAGTCCGACGAAGATGCAAGGTGCCGGTAAAGTGATGGTGTGGGCCGGGATATGGGGTGACAGAATTATTGGACCAATTTTTGTCAGTGGAAATCTTAATGCCGAAAGGTATCTTAACATGTTGCAAGAAGAGATTTTCCCATCCCTGCTAAACGAGGAAGGTAACTTCCCAGTTTACTTCCAGCAAGATGGAGCTCCACCTCATTATGGTCTTCACGTGCGTCGGTATTTGGATCAGCAGTTTCCGGATGCTTGGATTGGTCGGCGTGGTCCTGTGGAGTGGCCTCCCAGATCCCCAGATCTCACCCCCCTTGATTTCTATCTTTGGGGCACTTGAAGGCCATGGTGTATCAGGAAAAGATACGAGACATAAATCATCTAAAGGAACGTATCACCAACGCCATTACAAGCATAACGTCAACTGTGCTAATGCGTGTTCATCAACAGTGGGGAACACGTATTGAAATGTGTTTTCAAAACAATGGCAACCATGTAGAGCATATTATATAAATAAAAATGGTTGTCCATAAAAAATGTTTATTTTTCCTATGTATGGAAACTTACGGCCCACCCTGTAGTTAAATTAAAGCCATTTGCAGTGACGAGATTGTAGAAGTCAGCATTATTATTTTAGCAAGATCAATATTTAAATCTCCCGCAATGATGCAGTTATTGTTGATATGATTAGAAGTTAAAGTTGTATCTATGCTCGCAATAAACGTTGGCAAGTTACCATTTGGTGGTCGATAGATGCATAATATTGAATAGGAAATGTTATTTATATACACCTCAATTGCTAGAGTTTCAAAATGATCATTTACTGTATGTCTTTTAACTGTTCAAAATACGTTTACTTTTATGATTAGTGTCTATAAATATGCTTACTCCGCCGCCTCTGTTATTATTCCTACATATATGATAGCTCGTATAGCTCGGTATATTAAAAAAATGACTTATTGTTTTCATTTAACGAGGTCTCGGTCAATATAATACACGTAAATTTATATTTAATAATCTATGATTGAGCTTTAAAATCCCTATATAATTTAGATTAATTGGAAAGGGTCGGGATAATAACTGTAAATGACATTTTTAGTTTTCTCTGATGCTGTTTGGTTTATGATTAATTATTAATTATCCCTTCATTTATCGTATTTTAATGTGGCATTAGTGGTATGTGTATGTGTAAACTCAGTTTTTTTTCTGGAATTTGTGAACTGAATGCTGTGTAGTGTTGTGGGGTATTGTTGGTATAACAATCGTTGCTGGTTGCACAATACACATGGTACCACGAATTCTGAGTTAATGGTTTAGTTGATGAGGCATCATATTCTCTCTTTTTGTATCGGGTTCTGACCTGTTCTGATGCGGAATTTTTATCTGCGCTCTTGGATCTCTTAATTCATTTTAAGAAGGTGTTCTCTTTATTGGTCTGCTCCTCTTTATGGCAATAATAAAAATATGTATCCCCTCTTTCGGTGTAATCTTTCCTTATCGTCCCTTTGAGTGAAAGTGAGTGAAAATAAGTCAGCCTTTATACATTTCCTTTCACGCCTTTAGGGTGAAAGTATATTTATATTAAATATATTAAATAAATAACATACATTGCCTCTCTCTACTAACCTTGAAAGTTTAACAAGGATTGAGAATATTGTGAAATTACAGAAAAAACACGACAGTGATTTACTTAATTCTGGACAGAAACATTTCTGAAAACCATAAAAAATTACTAATTAAATGATTATATTTTGTTTATGAGATTTTATTACTGTCACTAAACATAATTAAATAGCTAAAGAAAAAAACAGAATATTGCCAATGAGTAATTTTCGTGCTTCTTAGAATTTTTCTGTTTCTTGGGATCTGTGTTACGAAACTGTACATCGGAACAATAATATAAGGTACAATATTCCTTATACGCCAGATATAATGATGTAAATGAGATTGAACAGACCATAAAGTCACGTAGTAGGGATGGTGTGGTTGCTGAACATCTGAAATACAGCAGTGACAAAATACCTTTGTTTAACTATGTATTTTACGCGTTTATTACTAATTAATAAATTTTAATGTTATCTGTACAGGAGTGATAACCAATTTGGGTTAAAAAAAACCTGGACCTAACATGTATACAGTAGATATGCTCTTTAGGAGCACTAAACGATGGTTGTATGATAGGGGATGGGGTCAACTCAGAGCCTTTTCCCGTTGCCATTCGTGTTCGGCAAGGAGAGATATTATCTCCCTAGCTATTCAATGTGCACGTGGAATCTATCTAATGTACTGAATGAACTCTTGCCAGATATTTGTCCAAAAATTGTTAATTATCTGATGTATACAAATTATTTAATTAAACTTTCTCCGTCCGTAAAAGGGCTCAGGAAATTTCTAAAAATTTGTGAAAACTAGGAGAAAGAACATATATATATATATATATATATATAGAAAGAGAGAGAGAGAGAGAGTCCCCAAACTAAATGATATAGCGCTATCACAAGTTATCCAGACAATCAGTGTAGAGAAATTATTTTCTCAGGGGAATACTTTGGTAAAAAAATTTCATGTGCATAATACAATAGGTGTTAAGATAATTTTGTTCAAAACTTTTTGTACTCCAAATGTATACAGCTCATTTGTGATGTATATGAGAAAGCTGTTTGTAGCTCATAATATATTGGATGCTATTTCAAGAACGCCCAAGTTTAACTGATGCTCATTTTGTACCATTCTGTTGCTTATAGTCAATAGGTAATAGTTTCTTAATTGCGCTAGTCTGATATGCAACTTTATATACAAATTTATCACTCGGCTTCGTGAGTCAGTTAATAATACAGTGAAAACTGTGGATGATGAACTGGTAAAGGGCATCTTTTATAAATCTAAACGCTGGAAACATCGGCGTGGGCAACTATATGTTTATTATTCATAGAATTTCATAAGCCTATGTAATTACGTGTTAACGAACATTAACACTAAATATGCTAAGAATTTTTAAAAAATTTATTTACGCAGTATATTTATATCTTTGTGTTGACATTTCAACCAAATCAGCGTTACCGGTCTTTTCAAACTTAATCAATCTTTAGCCAGTCCTTCTTCTCTGCCGCTAGTTAATTCGCTAATTTTATTTTCTTGTCTGTTTCAGTGTGTGTGCAATAATTTCATTTTTAGCATTACCACCATTATCAGTGCTTGTTTCATTGTATGCATTAATTTCGTCACTCGTTTCATTCTCCAAATAGACTAGCTATGGACTATCCTAAGCCAGTCTGAGAATGGGAAGTGAGGGGAGCAGTGATCAGCTCGCTACACGTATTGTATTTTGGGCGATCCAGTGCTCCTTTTACAGGGACTTATTTTCCTGGTTGGCGGCATTAATACCACACCACCCCTTTCTGAGCGCCCTTTAGTGGGTGGAGGACGTAAAACGAAACAATCAAATAACCATTCTCCAAACTGGTTTGATTTGAGTCTTTATTTTTTTCCACACAGTTGATATGTACATGAACGAGGTCCTTTTAGAAATGCAAAATTACATACATAAACTATTAGTAACGTGAGATAATATCGGCATATCTAAGAATAAATAAAAAATTCACATATCTATATTTTGAATGATAAGTGCTAATAATAATAAACACACACACACACACACATATACACATATATATATATATATATTATATATATATATATATATATATAAAGTCCCATGACGTGAAAATCATTTTTTATTACTATTTATTACACTAAACGTTGAAACTGTATTCTCTGCAGGCATATCTTTGCACACTGAAATGCATCTTTGCACACTGAAATGCAATATTTGACGAACCTCGTGACATTTCGAAGAGTTTTAATATCGATGCACCAAACCTGAGCTTGTGCTCATTATTATTGTTATTATTATTACAGTATTATTATTATTATTATTATTATTATTATTATATACGAAGCGTAGTTTAATTATGAAAGCCTGTAAAAAAATGGTAATGTAGAGGTTTGCCCTGAAAAAAATTTGAGTGTTGGTAAGGGAGGGGTTACCCAAGTTTTCTGTTTTGTTGTTAACAGTAGGCCTACGTACAAAAGAAAATAAGTTTGGGAACCCCCGCGCTAAACCATATTTCAGGGGTTTCGAAATCCAATGCGCGGAGCTTTTGTTGATACCCGCTTCTTGGGATAATTTACCCACGGATCGGCTGCAGCTAATATTAACTTTTGCAAGAACCTCATATGCTGTAGCCTCATCCGTCGACGTCCTAGGCCCTAGGGCAGGGGTGGCGAACCTTTTTACAGTCGCGTGCCAAACAAAACATGTAAACCTTAAAAAAAAATTCGCGTGCCCAAATGGGAACGCGTGCCATAGTTTCGCCACCACTGCCCTAGGGCGACCAGACCGAGGTCTGTCTATCACTGAACCTATCTCATTTGGTCTTTCGAATGTTCTTAAAACCATTCTACCTGACAGTATTTCTTTCTGCGAGTGTCTCCTTCAAAATTTATCCCATGCAGCACGAGGACCTAATGTAGAACCATGGAGAAACACCAACTTCACCTTATCCTCTACATTCAGGCCCACAACGAGCATCTTATACCTTCAAATGTGAACCAGAAATGAAAATGCGTTACTTCTATTGGGAATAATATATAGTAAAAAATTATAAATAATAATTAATTTCCAAGTCATTACTGAACTTTTGGGACACCTTGTATACATATTACTTGGTTAAGTGGCACCCACTTGCATGTGAGTGCATGTACTTTGTTTACAACCCACAAATGTAAAATGTATATCCACTTTTTGAAGGCAAAACTAATATAAAATGGTATCATTCCACTCAATGTCATTCCCACTTCATTCCACGACCAAGAGTGAGGAAACTCCGAGAGTGAAAATTTTTCAAAGGACAAAAACTTTTTCTGAGATCTGAATTTCCCAATTTCTCACTTGCAGACAGCGAATGGGAATGACAGTGAGTGAGAAGTAATCATATAAAATTATTAAATTACAAGTAACAATTTTATTTCGTTACTCCTACGACGAGTTGGAGTTGCTGGAGATACTGTAATTAGTCACCCTTCAGTAATATTTTTATTAAATTTTATCATCAAAAACAAAACATCAACTTCCCAAAGCCAACCTATTTCAACACAGTCAAACACCTACATCAGAAAACCAGATTATACTCTAAAGGGTGTACATTGTGCACGCTGGATCTACATGTTCCACTAGACCTAACCTTTGGAAGAACTTCGATCATAAGACGAAAGCATCTAACATGCTAAAAAGTTTCCATAGAAAACTGGAAGACAAATTCATCAAATCATGCAAACCAAAACTCTGTTCCTCACTTATTTCCATTCCAGCTTTCTTCCCCTGTTCCTTTCTCTCTATATACACACCAAATATAAATAACTAAAAAAGATAGCCTAGAAACTAATTTTCCTACTGTATGTGGCTGAGGGTAGGGTGAGAGTGCCCCACGGGTCACTTGAGCCCGAACATTGACAGGATGAGTGGCTGGCTCGATCTATCCTAAGTTCAGAGTCCGATATCGATACCACTAAGTCGTAGGGAGCTCTACCAAATACAAATAAATTTAGTAAGTAATTTTATTCCTGAGGAAGCACAAATTTCTTGTACAGCGTCAGGTATTCAGTAATCATAAATGTTATATATTTACACTAAGGACTGTTTGTGTAATCCTAACTCAAATTCAAATATAAATATATCTAATCTCCAACTGTAAGAGATGACCGTAGACACCAATTAGATCTTAGACCAGGGAAGTACTCCGGAGTGGGGGTGGGGGATGTTAGGCAGGAGACAGGGAATGCTGGAACTCCCGTTTCCCCTGTCACTATCCTCCCTAACTGATCTTTTTTACGTGTCTCATCTACCCAGCGAGCAGTTCAGCATGCTCTCAGACACACACACACACACACACACACTTCTCCCTCTATTCATCATTGCACATACGAGTACACGCATCTTACACACTACACAATCTTTTCAAAATTTATATTAAAAAAAAATGGCATCATTGAGCCATGGAGACCTTGTTTTTGGCTCTCTCCTCTTCTATGGAGGGGTCACTTTTGCCGGCGCTTACCCTTGCCCCCCCCCCTCCTTCTTACATAAATAAAATCTAATTTTTTATGTTATACAGCATACTATGTCCACAACCATCACATCTGTACTTAATTTTACAGTATTAACTGTATCTCCCTTTGCTTACTGTAAATAATCTCTCTGTTACGTACTCTCCAGAACGATTTGTCATATAATCCCATCGTGCCCATAAAGCGTAAAGTTTATGCTTTATGGACAGTAATCATATTAATCATGGTAATGGGAATAGCATCCTTTGCAGATGCCACTGCTATGCTACACAATATATGCACTAGAAATTACTGTATTTACTGGCCCATTTTTATATATTTCTTGTTACATCCATTATTATTATTATTGTTATTATTATTATATATGTTCCTTGTACGTGTATAAATGAAACAAAAAAAATTGGCAAGTAATTTAATATATTGTAAAACTTTAAATTAATCATGGGAAAAAAAAATATATATATCCTTATGGGGTAGTAATATAATGACTGAAAATGTTTGTCACTTTTGCAGAAGTTCCTGCCGACGGAGATGGGGCCTGCACAGTGTACATACATCTCTCCCTAATGTGCACTTAGAACATGCAGGGCCCAAGTATGGCACCTCCAGGGCCTGGTACTCCCTAACACTTCGGGCCCCCTTCTCCTATCCCTAAAGATAAACATTACTTCTTCACTCAAATTATATGTTGTTAAACCAAATAAACGCTAAATATCAAGTATTTTTAGGTATAACATAGTACAACGCCTTCAAATTGAAACTACTAATAATAATTAATTCATTGCGTGTAAACAGATTAAATATTACAAAAGTAGTTAACTTTATTTTATACAAATATTCAACTAAAGCAAACATAAGCAGAAAAATAAATATACCACACTCTATTAAGCGAGTTGCCAGGCCGAATAGTGTACTGTCGGCAAATTTTATGCCAAATTCGCGAGTTATCATCAAGCGTAGCATTTTTTTAAGAACTTTCGTAGAATATTCTATACTGAGGTTGTTTGTATAGAGTCTATGTGAGGTCAATCGCGCCAATGAATAGTGCGAAAAAATTCTTTACATTTTACCCATTTATTCATTCAGCATGAAGCCTCTGAGTCACCACGCGGCTCCCTGCCAGCCTCTGCTTCCCGGCCCCTGGTCAACTGTCCATTCTGCCACCCACCCCTGCTTGGGCCCTGAGAACATGTTGGGTTAGAGATTATGAATTCCTAGTCAGGGACCATGTTTCATTTCTTCCACGGAATAAAAATTTTTTACATCTTAAATCAAATACTATTTCGTTAAAAAAATATTTTATATATATAAGGGCTATTGAAAATAATTCATCCGATTTCAACTGAGAATACTTCCGTACCTATCAACCGTGCATCAACTGGGCATATACCACATGAAAGAGGAAATCTCCGAGTTTTACAAGATCACCGCGAGAGGGCTCCAAAGTCACGCCGTGGCCTAGTCTAGCAACAGTCAGTCAGTGTGAAAATGGCATCCACACAGCAGAAGGCGTTTTGTGTGTTGCAGTTTTCGAGCCCCCTAGGTCGCCGGATCTTACACTGTGCGACTTCTTCCTTTGGGGGTACGTTAAGGATACTGTGTACGTGCCACCATTGCCCACATCTTTGGATGAGCTCCAAACTCGCATTGTTAATGCCGTAGAGTCAGTGATAATGGACATGCTGGAGCGAGTATGGGAGGAATTCGACTATCGTGTCAATGTTGCTCGTGTAACTAGGGGAAGTCACATAGAGCATTTATGAGGTGAGAGACAAAATTTGGACAGTTTTTCTTTTGGTTGATGTATCACAAATCACTCTGTATTTGTAACATTAAAAAATTTCTCATTTGAAATCAGGTGAATCTCTTTGAATAGCCCTAAGGATAGAAATATACACAATTGATTAGAAGTAATACTGTAATGTCGAAGTTAATTGGAGCTACAGACAGACGTTTTCGTACCAAGAAGTCCATAGCTTAGGCCTTAGAGGATAAATGGCAGGACTCATGGATAGCTTGGATGATCGGGTTGGTTGATTTTTTAATTCTTTGCATTAGACTGTATTGAGCGCATCTTGTTACCTCCGGAAAGCTCGGGACATTGCGGGTAGCAAACATTTGCGAAGCTGAGCATCTCGGGGGTAATTTATGTAAGAGTCTAAAAGACCTGTTATACAGTAAATTTAGGGTTCTGCCAGAACCTTTTCTATAATTCACCCAGAGTTGCTGTCCGTCCGTATATATTACTGTAGAAAGTACGAAAGAGAGTGTCTTTAGCTTCACTTGTATAGAATCGAAAGTTCCTTATGGTCATATTCACTTTAGCACACAGGCTTCGAGATCGTTTTCTTATATCCGAGTCATCACTCAAGTAGCTGGTAGTAGTTTGACCCAAATACTTAAACTCTTGTACTTCCTCAATTACCTCACCATTCATTTTAAACCTTACATCAGCTGTCTGATTACAGCTTTTAGGATGAAACTGCATAACCTTAGTTTTTGTAACATTAAAAAGAATATCATGTTTCTGCGAATACTCTTCGCAGACTTTTAGTAGCCGATCCAGACCTTTAACAGAGGGACTTATTGACACCATATCATCGGCATAAACTAAGTTATTTATCCTTGTGTTAGCTATACAACATCCCACTGTTGCCTCGTTAAGTGAAGCAATTAATCCGTCAATATACACATTAAACAGCATAGGGGAGAGCAAGGAGCCTTGTCTCACCCCGCAAGAGGAGCCAAAACACTCGGATAGTACATTGCCCCACCTAACAGTGAAAGATTAGTGGGAATACCAGGATTTCAAGAAATTTAATATGTACGTGGGAACCTTCCTGTCTTCTAGTTTTGCAAATAAAATATTGTGGTTCACCCAGGGCCGTAACTAGGGTTTAGAAATTAGTGAGGTCCAGATTTTTTTCGAGCGCGGCGGGACGAGCAAAATTCAGACCAAAATGACATCTACAAACACAACCCAAGCTATACACTAAACACAAAACCCTTGTCTATAATTAAATACTGTACAAAGGGACCTGTTAGCAAAAATACTTTTATTAAAGCTGCAGCAATATTTCACGGTTCAGTCTCTTTTTTTTTTTTTAGGAAATAATTACCGAGGTCTGGACCTCGGTGACCTCATAGGTAGTTACGGCCATGGGTTCACCCTCTCATATGCCTTACTTATATCTAGGAAACAGCTATAAATAGTTGAATTACTGTCAATGTATTTTAGATATTGTATTGTCAATGTATTTAGATATTATATATATATATATATATATATATATATATTATATATGTGTATATATATATATATATATATATATACTGTACTATATATGATTAATAAAACCACGAAGGAAAGGAAACACAGAGTGGTGCTCAAGCGCTTGAGCACCACTCTCTGTTTCCTTTCCTTCGTGGTTTTATTCATCATAAATATTTTTCACGTGTTACTTTCGTGAAATAATTTTCATATATATATATATATATAGTAACAAAACTAGCACTGTAATTTACAAAAACAACCATTGAAAATACGTTCACAAATGAACGTAACTGAGATGAAAATTGCCTTGAACGTATGAACCCATGTTGTTCAACCACTATTTACAGTTTCAGTTTACAGTTGCAGCAAATAAGACATAAAATACAGAAAATATTCTGTAAGTCTGATAACCGCTAAAAATAATGTTCTAATGTACCAATAATTAATGAACAAAAATGTTTTACTCATAATATCGCGACAACTGGAGTATAGCTTTTAGGCCTAATTAATATATGAGTATGTTTCTTTATTTTATGGATTTATTCATTATTATTATTATTATATAATATAGTTCAGTATTATGTGTTTTATTTTATTTATTCATACATTCATATTCTTCAAATTTTCACTTTTGACTCGGCGTGAGTTACTTTGTAAAGATGAATAAGTTCAAACTCAAAATTTTTGTGAAGTTACAGAGCTAATCTAGTATCGTTAGTAACAAGTTCAAAGATAAATGCAAAAGGCTTATGTTAGTTGCATGAAGGAGCAGAAAGAATTGTGAAGGACATTAAACAGAAATTAACAACCAGCCAAATCAGTTAAGATCAACCATCTAAAACGGATTAACTTACCAACCAGCAGAATAATTATTTAATACTCTCCCGTTCATTATCTTCTAAATTCAGTGTTCTGAGTGTTGGTAAAAGGTGCTAGTGTTTGTGTGTTTTGTGTGTAAAATAGTTTTTAAAAGAATTTACAATTTTTAACTATGATTCGGACAGCAGATTTGGTGAACTACGACACAGATTATTCTATCTCATCTAGTGTACCTGATTCAGATTTTTCTGACAACTATTCTGAAGAAGGTACCTTATCGACGTGCAATAGTATAGAAAGACTGAAACTGACCGAAGGACATGTCGAAGAAAATTTTAGAGTTGACAGGAGAAAACTGGAAGCAATGGTATTAGGTAAGGTGTGACTAAACTGTTATTTGCACAAATGGTTAAAGTACTTTTGAAAATCTTAATGCGATTACTATAAAGTAATGATTAATAATATTAAGCTTTGTTTGGGCATGCCAGATTTCAGTGATCCACCCCCTTCATACTTTTGAGCCAATCAGGGAGACACTTACATCTGGGTTAGGTTACACTAAGTTAAGTAAATATTTACTATTACACCGGTCTCCGGTAGGTAGTTTTAAAAGCTGGTTTTGAATGTTTCAATATGCTGAATTAAAAAATGATACTCATTTCCGTCGCAAATGATGTTAGTTATTGAAGCTTAAATTAAGCTTTTAAAACTTTCTACCCTTTTTTACCTGGGGGATCCCCAGTGGGAACCGGGAGTTTTTGGGTGGGGAGAACCACAAAAACGAGTGGTCCGAGTATTTTGAAAGTCGGATTAATACGAAACGTATGAAAAACCCTAGAAAAAACAAATTTCACCTTCAAAATTGTCCGAACCTAAAACAACCTAAGCAAACCTAACCTAACCCCTAACGTTATCACTGATTCAAATTAAAATCGGTGGAAGCGCCATTTTTTTTACCCTTTTCCTGTTAGAGAGTTTAAGCTTCAATAACTCTTTAACAAATCATTTGCGACGGAAATGAGTATCATTTTTTAATTCAGCACATTGAAAAACATCGAAAACCAGCTTTTAAAACTTTCTACCGGAGACCGGTGCAATAGCAAAGAAATACCCTGTTAGGTCGTCGTTTTAAGTTGGTTGTTATTTCCCACGTCACCAACTTTCGGCAAATCGGGGGGTCCAAAAATTTGGTGTGACCCAAGACTTAATATTTAGCAAAATTATTCTTAGCAAATATAAATTCCACGAAAAACAGCTTACACTAGGTTAGGTGGTCGTTTTAGATTGAATATTATTTCCCACGTGACCACTTTCGACCATCAGGCTCTTTGTAACCATTTTCAAAGAACTGGTCTCGGAGAAACTTAATATTTACTATAAGTTTGTTAATTCCTAGTTTGGAGGCATTTTCTTAATACGCACTGCGTATGTATAAATATTATATAATTATAGCATTGAATAGACAATAGTTCATGAACAGTGCGGGGTGGAAGTTTTATTTTTTTGAATGAAAGAATATATTTTTTATAGCCATCGTCTGTATCGAGCAAATCTAAGTTTTTAGGCACAGGTGGACGGTAACGAAGTAAAATTACTTCGTTGCCGAGCTCAAACGACTTTTTTGAATAAATTAGTTACTCGGAAGTAACTTTTCTCGGTACTTTTACTGGAGTAACATTTCAGAGAATTATCGGTAGGCTACTCTTATTCCGTTACTTATTTTTCGGGCCTCGTTACTTTATTCTGGGCGTCTCAGCAGAGTCAGCAGTGAATGTGATATTTTGAATTATTTTCTCAGCCAATCAAAACTCAGCATAGAGTGCGCGACGTTTCCAGCCAATCGGAACTCGGCATTGGTTTATTATTATTAGGATCTTTTTGTCTACAGGCTACGGGCAGCAGCCTGGTGAATTTTGTTGAGTATAGTATTGTCACTATTGTACTATGTCTTAACTCTTACAAAAAATATTGCAAAGGTACTTTTTACTCAGAATATTTGTACTTTATAAACTGGCTACTTTTTACTCAGAATATTTGTACTTTATAAACTGGCTACTTTTTACTCAGAATATTTGTACTTTATAAACTGGCTACTTTTTACTCAGAATATTTGTACTTTATAAACTGGCTACTTTTTACTTCTACTTGAAATAACGAAGAAAGTACCTCTACTTGAGTAAGTTTTTCTCAGAGTAACCGTACTTTTACTAGAGTAACTTTGGTAAATATTTGGCTGGACACGGGGGCTAAATTTTTTATCAAAATTACATTTTTCTAGTGTAGTTTTCTTTGTTCGAATCTGATACCCATTTCTTGTGCAAGTGAATAGAAACTATTTTTTTCCCATTCCAAAATACGAAGTGTTTCTACTCATGGATAATCTCTAGGAGCGCTCCATTTTTCAATATTAAACATACTACATACTCATAAAACATATACCATTTGAAAGCTCACATTTTTCTGAGTCTAAAAATGTAGTAATCCAAGAGTATCAATAGCAAATAAAAAGTAACTAGATTTAGTTAATTGTTTGACGCGTGACGTCATTAACTACATTATAAAGGTTGGCTAAGTTATAAATCTTCAGTCTGTTGTAAGCAGAGCTGGGCAATAAATACATTGAATGTATTTAAATACTAAATACATTTTACGAATGTATTTAGATACTAAATACAAAATACATCAATTGTATTTAAATACATTTGTAAATACATTTGAAATACATACAAATTTTAACATGCATTCACTAATTCATGAGTAACAACAATATAAAATGCTTGATGAAGGATAAAGAAATAGTACAATCTAATTTCCGATTATATATTTCCCTTTTTAGAACAAAACAAAAGAACTTAGAACTTATGATGTTCAACCAGTGACATATTATATCATTGCAAAATGAGTAACAATTAATGAGTAGATGAGACATAAACGTAGACATAAGACGTAAACATAAACATAAGGCACCTTACGAATTCTCTTTTATTTCACGGTTGCTGCGGATCAAAACCAATCTTTCAAAAGTTTTGTCTGAAAGTTTCTTTTGGGAATCAGTGATTCCCGCGAATGAGAATATTCGCTCTACAGGTGCCGAAGATGGTAATGTCGTGTTATAGCGGAGGAACAGTCTTTTTATGAGGATGTTTTCCCAAACTGTTGAAACATGAACCATGCTGTACTACACTGTCGACGCGTCGTACTGTGCTAGTACAGAACGTGTATTAAACCAGTAAAAGTATTTACATTTTTATATTTTGAGTATTTAAATACATTATTTAAATACTATATTTAAATACATGAAAACCAATGTATTTATAAATACAGTTCTAAATACACAAATGTATTTAAATACACAAATGTATTTAAATACAAATGTATTTAAATACTGCCCAGCTCTGGTTGTAAGATGGTATTTTTGGTAATTGTTACGCTAACCTAACATGAATATTACATTATCATTTGTATAATTTAGGTTTCGGGGGTACGGGGGCGGAGCCCCCGTAAAGATCACGCATCACAAGTTGATCGGTATAGGGTTTTATATTTAAACCTAGTTACTTTTTATTTGCTATTGATACTTTTGGATTACTACATTTTTAGACTCAGAAAAATGAGCTTTCAAATGGTATATGTTTTGAGTGTATGTTTAATAGTGAAAAATGGAGCGCTCCTAGAGATTTACCCTGCTCATTTGCACAAGAAATGTTAAATTTCCACAAAGCAGAGAACTAACTACACCAGGAAAATGTAATTCTGATAAAAAACTAACCTAACCTGTTAACGGGTTAGGTTGGGTTAGGCAATTACCCGGGATTTCCCTAACCACGTCCCAGAATAGGAACTCACGGAGAAATTACACCGGGTTACACGCTTATTCTTGGTGTTTTTCTGCCAGTGACAATAGTATATATGTTGGTCCGCGCGATAAGAACAGGAATTGTTGCATTTCGGGCATTGCACAAAACTCCGTGGCGTTTAAAACAATCCACCGCTGCTTCGTTATTTTCAAAATATTTAGAAATGGCGCGGTAATACTCAATCTCGCAACCATCACATTCAAAACTTTCACTAGCTTCAGCCATTGTCCTCAAACTGCGTGAAGCAAAGGAAATTCTATGGTGCACGTCGCAAAAAGTGTCTAATTGGCCAAATCTACCCAAAAAGTGTCTAATTGGCCCAATCCAGCCATGTGACAATCTGAAAACAAGTGATACGTCCACGAAACACATTACCGTACATACAAACACACGGAGCGCTTACACACACACACACACACACACGGTCTCCACGTAAAAATTATATATTAAATGAATTTTATAACCACGCACTAGCACAAAAAATGATTAGTACCATCGTAAAGAGCATGAAAAATAGTGCTAGTGAAACACAACCTCTCATTTCTCGTTAGCCCCTGTGTCCAGCCAAATATTAACCGTAACTTTCCAGTACTTTGTCCACCACTGCTTTTAGGTTTGTTTCCAACTTAACCAGTAATGTAACATTCTTCGTGCAGAAAATAGTCATATTTTTTACATTGTAAGAGAGAGGCGTCTCTTTTAAAAAGTTAAAAATATGCAGTTTGATAACTAATTCATGTCAAAGTTGTAACTTTGGTATAATTCAACTTTGGTATAATTCAACTTTGGTATAATTCAACTTTGGTATAATTCAACTTTGGTATAATTCAACTTTGGTATAATTCAACTTTGGTATAATTCAACTTTGGTATAATTCAACTTTGGTATAATTCAACTTTGGTATAATTCAACTTTGGTATAATTCAACTTTGGTATAATTCAACTTTGGTATAATTCAACTTTGGTATAATTCAACTTTGGTATAATTCAACTTTGGTATAATTCAACTTTGGTATAATTCAACTTTGGTATAATTCAACTTTGGTATAATTCAACTTTGGTATAATTCAACTTTGGTATAATTCAACTTGTGCAATAAAAATTTGGAGGATCTCTAAACTAGGAATTTACGAAAGTTAATTGTGAACAAGAATAAGGTTAACTGATTTAGTTCATAAGTTATTTTATTAAATTTTCATTTCGCGACCTCCTGCTTTCCATAGCGCGTCATATCGTCCTGTCGCCATTTTGAATTTAATTTTTATTGCGAAGTGATCATTGATTGTACCGGCTCTAATTTTTTAATTAGATTCCGAAATAGGTAAGGAATTGGAGGGTCTTTTCCGTTTGGGGGCTAGCAGCGAATTTTAATGAAAATCGGTATACTAATGTAGTTTTGGTCACTGATTCAAAAAATAACTTTCTTTTATTGGAGAAATGGAAAAACAAACATGTCAGAGCACTTTAAATAATTAATGTGTTTTAACTAGCTTAAACTAGTTACAGAGGATTGTGTTAAATTTAGCCAGAGCCTGACTGCTACTGTTTATGAAAAAGTGCTCTAAGTGTGGGAAAGTGTGTGCCTTTGATAAAAATACCCAGTTCTTTCGCTGCCAAAAGCGTCGGTCAAACGGTAAAAATTGCAACTTTAAATTATCCCTAACGAAGAATAAGTTTTTTGCAGGATCCCGGCAGATCTGTAAAAGTAGCAGGAAAAAAAAATCAAGAATTAATGCCCGGTTAGGTCAATTAAATGCCCTTGACGATTGGTTAGGTTGTCATATTTTCGTTAAAAACGCATTAATTATTTAAAGTGCTCTAACATGTTCGTTTTTCATTTCTCCCAAAAAAAATTGAAATCAGCGACCAAAACTACTTTAGTATACCGATTTTCATTAAAATTAGCTGCTAGCCCCTAAACGGAAAAGATCCGAATTGGATATGTAAAATTTTTGGAAGGAGTTGGGGTTTTCCATCAGTACATTGCTAGAAATGCCGTAAGCTTTATTTTGATATATAAAACATAAAATTCCTCCTCGAAAGCAGGAGGTCACGAAACGGAAAATTACCTTGCTGTTAAATTTCACTAATAAATGTAACTGCTGAACGTTGATTCCTTCATTTAAACTACTTAAACTATAAATTTATAATTTAGAAAATCTGCTATAAATACAGTATATTTGAAATTGTTCAAAATATTTACTTAAATAGGGATTAATTTTTTGTACGGTTTTTTTTTTCATCCTTGTAGCAAAATCTGTTTTCCACGTTCGTTCAATTACAACCACAGTGGACAACTTTTTAAATGTAGGACTACAGTCACATTACACTCAACCAAAACACGCACAAAACCTAAGAAGCCTAACGATAATTCAAGACCACTAGGCACTAGGGCCTCTCTAGGTCATCCCTGTTCAAAATAAGGATCAAACCACCCCAAATGCATACTGTAATGTTTTAATGTACGAGCATAATAACTATACAAATAATTTGAACTACTAAACAAGGTTTCCCCTCAAAATATGCTTGAAATCGATGTTAGATCCCATGAGAGTGTCATTCAGATGCATAAAAGAATTCTAGTCAAGAGATTCCCATTTTCCATAGTTATAAATATCTCTAAATTTTCTTTTAAATGAGCGTGAAATGCAGTTCCAGGAAAAAGCTAAATTAACCTCAATCTTCAGATTATTCCTATACCACTGTCACTATAACTACTTTTGACTATTGTAGAAAATGTAATGTATAGCTAGCTGATCGTCCTGTATAATGCACCCCTTTGTTTCACGCTAGTTGTTTATATTTACAATGAAAATTCTTCTGGTTTTGTATTTTCACTATGATTAAATATTTGCAGATTTTATTAGTCTTTGTCAATTTTTATCATTCTTCATCGATTTCCTCATTTAATATAACTTGTTTGGATTTTCTAACTTTTTCATCTCTAGCACGAAATTTGTGTATCTTTGCCCTTCATAAAGTGTCCGAAAAGAATTTATCCAATAGAAAATCCACTGACACCCTTAACCTAATGGCAAATACTGTAGTTATTTATAGAACCAAATCATAAATATTCAAAATGTTCCCTCCCTTCATTTCAAAGTAGGTTAATGTAATTCCCATTGAGTATAGACTTTTCGAACACACTTGGATGTTCGAAAGTGTCTTTACCGAATGGGAAATATATTTACTCGTGGAACCATATCATAAATGTTCAAAACGTTCCCCATTCACTTTCAAAGAACGTCGGTACATATTCTTGCCTGTTCTCTAAGTCACTTTACCTCCAGGGTGTCCGCCTGAACCATGGGACACAGAAGTCATGAAAATTCCAATCGACGAGGATGGAAGAGTCAAATCCGCCGCAGATTTTTTTGAAGAGGTACAAACCTTCATATATTATAAGCATTAGGTTAAAAAAGCCTATATAATTTCAGTAAGATGTGCTGTTTGTAGTGCGGAAGAACATGGGTGCATATTTATTTAAATTATTCCACAATTAAAAGTAAAATAAACTATTTTTAAAATTTAATTCTTAGACTGTCATGCTGATATGGGCTTTGGAGTTATCGCGAAATCTGTTACATTATTTTTCTGTCATCCTGCTATTTCAGATTATGACAGCCACAAATACATTAATAAAATACCCAAATCATCTCAAAACTGACGCCAAAAACAAGAAAGGTATGTTGCTTGCTTCTATTCTTTATAAAGTCAGACTAATCTGCGAAACTATGGTGTATTTAATTAGGCAAATCAACCCTGGGAATATTGCTTCAAATCTTTCGTTTATACAAACCTTTCATCATGGAATTTAGAGTTCGAGATTCATTAAAAAGAATATTGGATTTGTGAAATTGAGACACTCGTTTGTAGTGTTATGAGTTTCTTATTTCCGAGGCCGTAATTCCTTAGTCATAGGTTCCCCATTTCTAATCTAATAATTAAGAATCGTACTGTAAAACTACAAGAATCTAATATTTTCACATACTATGTTTAGAGATTTTAAATTAACAACTTTAAAAAAATCTTATCCCGATTTAAGATATCCATAAACGATATATTTTATATATCCATAAGCAAAACTACAGATTGGAAATATCCTTAGAGATACTGACATAATCTGTTAAATGTCTTTAAAATACGTTCGTTGAAAAATGATGGGATCTTCAAAATGTTGACCATCTTATTTCACTCTTCGTCGAAGAATGGAAATCCCAAAAGTGAGAATCTCTGATGCTTTCCTCATCGGCTCTCTTCCCACTACTTGCTTAACTAGAGGGCATTCGGGGGCTCGGGTCCTCCGCAACCTCCTCTGTATGCATTTGGTCCGTACATTGGTACACACACATTTCAAGAAGTGAAAATGGAAGCAAATTACGAGGAAGTCAAGCGCAATATGTGGAATAATCTTCGTGCTTTGGAAACCATCAGTCTCCGAAACTAACAAATTGACACTTTATTTCTCAACTATTTTGGACTCTTACTGAAAAGTCGCGAAAGTGCCTTTTTTGCCTTAAAGACGCCATCTCTACTAACCACAGTGAAGTCTAATAACATGCACTTTTCCAGGGGCGTAACCAGACTTTTAACCCTTTCAGACCTGAATTAATTTCTCAAGTTAAAAAAAATTTAAACCTAAAAATTGATGTCCATTTGAGATGAACAAAGGGTCTGAAAGGGTTAAATTCTATATGCAGGCGCGGATCTACGTCGAGCGAAGCGAGTTATTGTGGGAGAACATGCCGAGCGTTTCATTTAATTTTTAGGCATATTTATATATTGTATGCTAGGCTTTTAATTGATTATCGGCTATTATGCAGCTTAAAGGGCGTCGCGGCTTATAAACACACTACCCTTTTCGACTTTAGAAATATATGTACATCACACTACAATTAATTATATACTGGGCAAATATTATTTTATTGGTTGGGTTGGGTTGCTTTAATTGGTGGTAATTATTTTTTTTCTGAATTACTTGGTGATAATTCTTAGATTTTTTGCTACTTTTCCGTGCTTTGTGCAGTGATACTTGTCCATCCAAAACGCCTTAAAACTGGTGTTTTCATAATTCCACAACTATTGGCAATATCTACTACACACAGCATGAGAAAACGTGCAGATAAAACAAAAACTAATTATCACTGAACTCGGCGACGACCCCCTTAGCTGCATAATTACCTGATTATCTATCATCATTTTAAAACTTTTTCCAGTGCCAAATGACCAACTATCAATACATGTCATTTAATAGTATGATTTTCCCTAAATCAATACACTCATTAAGTATATTTTACTACCGGATATTTTGTATAAATGCCTTTTTAAACATTTTTCTTAAATGATTTTTTTAAAGAAATCTTGTTCAATTGCAAAAAAAAACTTTCAAAACTTTCCGGAATTACGATGTGAGCATAAAAATAACTATATGCACGCGAGTATAATGCGTATGCCTCGTTACGCCCCTGCTTTTCCTTTCCTAGATTTAATCTTTAACCCTTAACCGCCAGGCCTGTAGCGCCATTCCCGAGTTGACTGTACAGTATTTCAAAACGTCACTACTGAATTGAAGTGCTAATTCTGAAGACTTGTCTGGAACGAGTGCGTATTCAGAATAAAGTCGCTGCATTTCCACTTCATGCCTCTCATTTTCATCCGTACAACTTTCTCGCTTCGCTCCTGGCCGGTTAGTTCCCTTTTACATTATTCTGAAATGAGGATTGTTTCTCGAAAGTGGAAAACCCAGCTCAAGCATCCATATTTAATATTTTTGTACTGTGAATGACGATAGAAATGGCGCGAAATGAGAATTAACCAGAAATTATTACTACTACCTTATTTTGCTTTGCTTCCTCACGAAATACCAGGATTCTTTTTGGCCAGAAAAAGTATTCCTGGTACTCTTAAGATTATCTCAAATTGCCCCAAGACTAGGCATTATCTTAACTGGCTGGAGAAAGCTAATATTTTGTAACATAATTTATCTGCAGAATTAGTCATTTCAAGAATTAATTGTTATATACAGGCCCATAGGTAGGGGGTCGGAGTCCAACCCCCCCCGGCAGGAAAGCTCCACTTCTGTAGCCAGAGTTATAACTTATGATCTGATATAATTCATAACATTTAATAAACACGCATTTTTTAAAAAAAAAGCCTTTCTACAATTTTGACCCCCTATTTAGGAAGTCCTGGCTACGAGGTTGTGTGTGTGTATATATGCGTCTCAGTAGTGGTGTGGTAACTCAGAGCTGGGCAATTGCGGCATATTTTGCGGTACTACCAAACTACCAAACCGGTACGCGGAAATTTGAATGCGGTAGCGGTACTGCGGTATTTTCAGCGATCCTTTGCGGTACTGCGTTATGCGGTACCGGTTTGCGGTTTGCGGTAGTACCGCAGTACCGCAAAATGTGCCGCAATTGCCCAGCTCTGGTGTGGTTAGCGTCGCTGACTGTGAATCCATCCGCCCTGGGATCGAGACCCATTGACGACAGGCGGCGCGCAGCAAAACCCAGCTGTTCATCCTTCCAAACCACTAAAAAAAAATTGGTTGGTAGATAAATAGGTATCCTTGGTAAGCCCAGTGGTTAAGACGCTGGGCTGCAGATCGGAGGCGTGAGATCGAGTCCGGGCAAGGATTTTGTAATTTCTGATCGCCCATGGTGGGGCGTGGTTCGGATTCCACGTTAAACGCCAAGTCTAAGGTAGTGACAAACTTGACCTTCGTCAGAATGAACTCGGTCGGAAGCAAAACCAATGTTAACCAAGTTGTGTGTTAACGATGTTTGAAGGGGTGCCAGATTAAATTTATGCACTTATAAGCCTTAAGGAACTGGACTTGCATTAGTTTTGGTCCTATTGGCCCAAGTTGGCATGGCTGCGGCTAAGCTAGACATAGGTCAGTCTTAGCCTTATTCACTCTTACTGAGGACTGGATTCATCACAAAAGACTAGTTAGGACCTTGCTGCCCTGTATTAAGAATCCGTACCAATGACTAACCTTTTAATCCATGCACAAAACCATGCATTACGAAGTAGGCCTTGCTAAAAATGTGTCCTAGTTTTAAGTTTTGTCACAAACTGAGTTGCCCCATTGCTTTGGTCCACGAATCTGACATGGTCAGTAAAAATGTGACTTTAGGTCGAGTTTTGGACGAAAAGGAAACTGTTAAATAATAATAAATTAATTTCTCTCAATTTATCTTTTAAGATTAAACTAAATCCTTAAAGTAAAGGATGCTTTTGGAAACAGTCAAAAGCAAAAATTGTACAGTAATGGTTGTGGTGGAAGTAAATGAAAAAGGAAATATGACGTAGTCCTCTCGTTACCAATTTCACAGCATTTTCGTCATCCATACAAATAGAATGGCTATAGCACATCAAAAAACCATATATGCTTAATTTTGCAACCTTCCTTAGGGGAGACCACGACAAAAAAAAAAGTGTCGATAATCCAGCAGGGTTGCAGCACCTTAAACAGAAAAAAAAAGAAAAAAAAGTGGCTATAAGGCGCTAAGCGTTGATACATATTTAAATTGGTGTATGCTGTTTTTTGGGGGTGAATGTTTTTGCTAATTGAGCCTAATTTAATAATTAAGGAAGCTACGCCAAGGCTAAAGTTAATCCTTAACCAGTTAGCGTGGTCCTAGCCGAGTTGTTTGAGTTTGGTTGAGCATAGTGACACAAATTTAGATTTAGGGGCCTAATTACGTTGTGAATGATTGTTTGGCCCTATATTTTAGGCATAGGCCTAATAGGTTTGAAAATTTCTAACTTTAGTTCTGGAGCATCAGATCTTTAACTAAAGAGTCGTGGCTAGAAGTTAGTTCCCCAATTCGATAAAACTACAGCCTAGTTCTTCGAGAAACTTTGGTATAGGCCTAAATTTGAATAACCGGAAAGTCATGGCTAGGCATAGCCTCATAGGCATTGGCTATATTTAGAATTTGAAGTTGGTAAAACTTAATATGGATGTATTTGATCCCAGACTATAGATAGACTAGAATATATATAAACTAATGTTTCAGTAATTAGATATGAATCAACAGGAATGAAAGCTGCAATAAAATATTACTCGTATCCAATAGCTGAATCCACCTTTACTTAATATCGCTAGACTGCAAAATCTGGGGGGTAAAATTTGATGTAAATACCTCCAATAATGGTGATAATGGTAATTTATGAATTATATTTGCAGAACCACATTAATTTTTATTAAAAATAGGGGTATGCAGTTACTTGACTAATATTTTCAGAATGAAAGGTGAATCAATAGTGACCAGGGCTTGATACCAGCAATAGAAGTGGTACTGCTAATACTATTGGTATGCATTTTATCTAGTATTGGTATTTAAAACAGTGATACTGGTAATACCAGCAGGCAAAAGTGGTTACTGATAAATACCAGTACATTGTCAATTTTTTACTTGTGGATGGTAGCTATTTTGCAGGGTGAAATAACTTGACCAATAGCAAAGTATTTTAAATACCTATTACTTTGTTTTGTGATTCTTTGTATAAGCTGCTGCTTGAAGTAAGACCATAAAAACAAAAAAAATTGCTTTGTAACAAACTTTTTTAAACTTGTTATATGGAAACTTGCTAGCCTTGAAAAAGAAAATATAACATTAATGAGAGGCTTTATAAGGATTAGGCTGAGTTATAACTAGGGTGGTCAAAAGTCAATAAAGTCAAATTGTTTCCTATGGGGCACTTTTTGCTGAAACGACTGAAAATGTGATAAAAACACCTGTAGGGGGTATATTACCAAAGTTAATAGGTCAACCAAAAGTCAACTTTTACCTGTTAGGTCAAAAAATAGCAATCAGGTAAATAGTCAATTTTTTGGAATAAATAATTAAAATAACTAAAAATTGGCATCTTTTTGGTTAACTGGCAACTTCGCTGCTCGTATTTGTTCACTTTAATTGCATGTGTCAAGGCTTCTACTCTTAAAAACAAAAGGAAGGAAGGAATTGTTTGCTGAAATAGGAACTCCTCCAGAACCGATTGTAACACGTTGGGCAAGCTGGCTGAATGCTGCTTTTTATTATGTAGACAATTTTCCAAATGTGAAGACAATTGTGGAAAATTTTGAAGATGAAGGAATCATTGTTCAGAAGGCTAAAGAGTGTGTTGCTAATGAAAAACTGCCAAAGCAACTAATGTCAATCAAAATGAATTATAGTTTGATTGCTAGCTTAGTGACTAGGATGGAAGCATCTGATTGCACCATTAGAGAGGCATATGAAACCATTTCTTCTATCAACCTTGGCGAAGATGTGTGTTCAGTCAAATAATACATTGAAAAAAGACTCGAGACAAATGGTATTTGTGAAATAATTAACCTCAGTAGACCTGAAATCTCACCAACAGTTTATGGTCAGCTTTTGCAATGTCAACCAATAACTACCGCTGTAGAGATCTTTCTCCATGCTTAATAAATTAAGTAAGGATCGCAATTTTTTGCCAGAAAATGTCGGCAAATACTTCATAATTTACCACAATCGGTCAACTGATGTAGAAGAGCAAGAATAAGTAATTAAAGTATCGTTTTTATTATTGAAAGTAAAGGCAACTTTATAAGTCAATTTTTTCAATTCGTAAAATCAACTTTCTTAATTTTTTCGGTCAACTTTTGACTGCCCTAGTTATAATACATTGGGTTTATTATCAGTCTGTACAAAATTAAGTTGAATTTTAAGACCACAGTATTGACTGAGTTTCTAGATAATGATATTAAGTTGTTTAAAATAATAATAATAATGTATTGTAGAAAAGTTTTTCCACATTGACTGGGTTGGTGGAAGGGTAGAAACTCTAAGCTGCATCTACCAAAGTATTTGGTCTCTTAGCTACTCATCACATTGGAACAAAAAAGTCCTTGTTGCTTTTCATATGATGCTCACTCTCATATGCCAGAATATTACCTTTACTATAATATTAATAATAAGGTAATATTCAGGCTGCAAGGATGCTTTTCTTATAGGAATGTTGGTTAACCAGTTTTAGCCCAGTGTGACCATATGGTCACAGTTTCCTTTATTTTAAAGCTAAATTAAAAGTCATAATCAGTTAAAGGCCATGTGACCCATAATAAGCTCCCCTCCCTTTTTTTTAACCAGTTACTAGTCGCATTTTTCAACAGTGGAAAAAGGGTTTTAAACTTAACATTCACATAGCTACATTTTAAGAAATGCTTGCTAGGCTCTATTGGAGAATATGCTGCCAGTAAAATTACCACCTTTTGAAAGTTATAATTATCAAGCAATTAAGTGGCACTGGTACTGCTATTTGGAAATTAATTTTAGTACTGGTATGGGTATAAAAATTTGGTATCTAGTATTGGTACTGGGACCCAGCTCCTAAGAGCAAGTACAAAAATTTAAGTATCTGGGCTAAATTATCATGTCAGCTCCTTGAGTGATATTGAGACATGAGAAAGCAATACTGAAGTTTCTGTGCAGAAGTAAACATGATTATAAGGAATTTCAGTTCTGTACAAGTGAAGCTAGAGGCACTCTTTCTAATGCTTTCTGTGCTGGTATGTGAGCAGCAATTGTAGGTTAATTATGAAAAGGTTCTGGCAGAACTCTAAATTTGTTTTTTAGACTACTGCATAAGTTACCTCCAAGATGCTCAGCTTTGCAATATTTACTAACAATAACGTCTTGAGCCGCCTCGAGGTAACAAGATGTGCACAATATAGTCTAATGCAAAGAATTCAAAACTCGAGCCATCCAAATTGCCCATGATATTCATCAATCTACAGTAGCTTTGTCTTCCTTCTAATCTGGACTAAGGCTTCATGGTATGAGAATGTTTATTGGTTTATAGCTCTACTTCATTATTGGTGTTTTCATTACATTTTTTAGTCAATTACTTTTCTTGTATTATTACTACTTTTTTAGTCCTACTTATGTGGGACTTTTTATATAGTGTGGAATGTTTGATGTTTATATGAATATGTAAATAGGGTGCAAGTGGCTGAGATTTGTTGTGAAAGACTTTTTGATTTACTTTGTTTGAAACAAAGCTGAAAAGGAAGTGATATTGAATTAGAAGGAATGAAAGCCATGAAATCAAGTACTGTATTTATGAAGGGAATAGGTAAGGTGGGTGTTTTCCAAATGGAAGAGAAATGGCATGGGAAGTTAGAGGTGTAGGACTTACATGTTAATGACATATGGTTGTGTACACACACACACACCAAGTTTGTTGAACAGAGTGAAAGTAGCAATGATTGTAGCATGTGCACTATGTTGTGGTATACATATAGAAGAAAAAGAATAAGAACTTCTGGAATATGGTGAGTTATGTTGTTGGAAACATGGAGAATGCCCACAGAAAAACTCTGTGGTAATGGGTCATCTGAGTGAAGAATTGGAAAGTAGTGAGAGTTGGCCCTCAGCCTATAGAATGACTGGGAGGCATGGTGTACCCAGAATAAGTAGTGATAGAATAAAAGTATCGTGTGGAAGGAAGTCTGTTACAAATACACACTTCCAACAGAGGAACATTCATAAGTACATGGTAGAGAGATGATCATGTCAAAGTTAAGTTGGTTGGTGTTTGGTATACAAGAGAGATATAGGGATAAATACAGAATGAAAGGTGAAAGTCTGAATTTGAATGAGGTAGCATCTTAATATAGATACTTCAAGGACTTTATCTAGTTTGTAACATGAATAGAACAGAACAGGATGTACAGAATGTGTATGAGGAATGTTTAGTGACCACAGCATGTAAGTTGGTACAAAACTGAATGAAGAGGGTGGAATGTTGAGGGAAAGAATGTTAAGCTCAGCCTGGCAGTGTTAAAAGGGTAAAGAATAGTACCAAGAATGCAAGAGAAGTGTTGTGTGAACAGAAGTAAAAATAGATGAGGAACACTTGGAAAAGATGATGAATGAGCAGTATGTGGAGGATAGTTATTGTGGAAAGAGGGGTGGGACTGAAATTATCAGTCTGGTTGAATGACTGGTAATATGAGAGAGAAAAATGGCAGTTTGTGTGAGATGAGTAAATATACTTATATAGTTTTTGCAGTCTGATAGGTAAATGAGCAAGAAGCAAATGTGAATGTAGTTGGGTTTTGCTTCTGTATGTAGAAGTTTATATTGAGGAGTGGAAGACGGAGGAAGTTGAATAAACAGTAGGTATGCAGTATGCAATTCATAAGAATTGATAGGATATGTAGCAAAATGATTAAATGTGGAAGTGGAATGGTGATTCAGTACTTCTAGAATACATGTCAAAAAGTATGGGAGAGGCATAGGCGTGTTCTAGTGATTAGACAAAACCTGTAATTGTACCACTATATAAAAATGAAGGTGAAAGATTTGAATGTAAAAATTATAGGAGATATGAATCTTTAAGTACAGTATAAGCCTCACTGGAAAGTATGCGGAAGTGTTAGTAGTGGCATTAAAAAAAATTGATAATTTGGTTGGAGATGAACAAGGTTGCTTTAGAGAAGCGAGAGGATATGTTCATAGTGTTTTGCAATGAGATGGTTGATCGAGAAACTTAAGTGATAAGATGTATTGTACGTGGCATTTATGAATTCGAAGAAAGCACAAGTAAAATGGATAGATCTACCGGTACCTTGTGGCAAGCGCTTAGAATGTATGATGGTTAGTTGCTAACCATTTAAGGCCGGAATTTTTTGTAGTAAGTTATGAACGTGTGTATTTGAAACGCTACCAATTTGTACCAGTCATCCTGAAAGGGTTGAATATAGTGAAGATTTATTTGGGTAGTACTTAGTGCACTGTGTGTGTAAAAGTTAAGGGCGAGTTTAGTGACTGGTTCACTATTAATGTTGGTGCTACAAATGGTAGAAGAATAATTATAGTAGTAATGTTGTGAAGTGGATTGACTATGAGAAGGTGTGAAGTGAAATCCAGTGGAGGTGAGAATGGAGGAGGATAGGATGCAAAATGGGTATGGATATATGGAGGGCATGAGTGAGTATAATAGCGAGTGCGTAGTTGAGAAGTAGAGGAAGATGCATAAATGATGGGTATAATTAGTGAAAATATGAATAAATGTGATGTAAATGAAGCAAGATTTAACTAGAAACAGAGACGGGGTGGAAACTGATTGTGAGGCGTGTAAATGCGAAACTTCTCCCTTGACGCACCACTGAAGGTACACCACCTAACCTTGTCATGAAAGGTAACACTGGGTCCCTAAGCGTGGGGTGATACTTTATTCCCGGTGGGAGATATCCATCCCTTTGTTGAAGGAGCGAATTAATAATGATCGCAATTGCTACATCGTGTTGCTGATGACTCGCTTTTTTTTGAAGGGTTTTATATATTTTATAATTTGGTAAGTGGTTGTACATGCATCGTCAGATTATTGTAGCTATAGGGTAGGCATTAATTTCAAAGTTGTGTATATATAGGCCTAGTTGGGAAATGTTCGTAGTTTTGGATATCACGTTCATTCACAATCATCATTGTAATTCCAAACACGATATAAACCTAAACTCCATCTTCATTTATTGCAGAAGTGTAGAATCTTTTTAGCAGTTAGAACTCTCGGCTAATATGTATCATCCGCCATACTTGACACAATACGGAACGGCGATAGCTTACGGTAGTTTTTTTCTGAAGTTTTATGGTAGTTTTTGTAACACTTTAAAATCGTATATATTTACATTATCGCTTTTAACGTTTCTCCAAATCCTACCTATATCTGGTTGGTCCACGCTCGCATTATAATTTGTAGATAATTTCGTACAGCTTTTGAACAAAATTGTAAGCCAATGAAACTTTTTAACATTTACCTTCAGATCGCGAGCCTCGTAGATTTCAAGCGCAACTTCGCAACTTTTGATTCACCCTCTTTAGATATGACGTTCGCTTTTGATGGTTGTGTATTTTGTAAATTTATTGACCGACTGGCTTTTCCTCAATTTCAGAGTATAAGATTTTTTACAGGCATGGCCTGATTAGATATAGGTAGGCTTTGGTTTCCCTTAAGAGTTGCACTTAATTCACCTTAAATTAGTTTCGCATCATACCGCATGCAGGCTATGTAAAATGAATTTGTCAAGCACGATTTAGTGTAGATGTATGAATTTGGCCTATTTTGTAAGTTGCTTCTATTTTTCATCATCGACTAATTTTTAAGTGTTAATGTTGTTAATTTGAAGTACTTTATGGAATATTTCTTTTGTTTCGTATGCATACAACCGTTCATCAATACTGCAAGTAATATAACTTAAAAATATCATTTGAGCTTTAAAACACTCGATATTAAGAGTTAAAAATAGTTCCATTCGTGTCTTTGTTGTGCAGTATAGTTGGAACTAGTTGAACACGGCTCAGTTGTCCCTAGTGGATTTTATATAAAATCCTCCGCTTGAGTGGTAATTTTCAGTACTTTACAACTTCCAAAAGTTTTTAAATGTGACTACCCTATTTTAAGTTAAAATACAGTACACGCTTTATTACTATTGTCGGACTAACAGTTGACTCGTATTTTAGGTCTTAAGAATGTAGCTTACCATTCATTGGATAAATTTAAATTTCATACCTTATTAATAATAATAGTTTGTAATAGTATTTTTAATTTCACCAACTGACTACTATTTTTCTACGCCTAATCCTTTTGCATCTTTTCACAAATTTTGCGGCTCTTGAATCTCTGGCATGATATTACCATTACTTTCTCTGTTTTTCGCTTTCTACATTTTACTAAATGTGGTATAATTAGCTTTATTGTATCTTTGAACTCTGTTAAGCATCGTGCTATTTACATTTTACTTTTGAACCATTTGGATTTCCTCAACTCTAATCCATTCAAATAACTATTCTCCGCCACTGCCTTGTACAAATGGCGGTTTTCCTTAATATAGACTGTTGATGTGGTCATTTTGTGGAGATGACAAATACGAGCATTGTGGGGAAAATAAAACACCGAATACACAATTTATGCAAGTGTACTTTGGAACAGCTGAGACAGACGAATGAGCGAAACAGAAAACAAAACAAAAGAACACCACAAAATAGAAAACGACAAAATAATAATGGTATACTAAAATATACATACAGTAAATGGGCATAATTACCAGTAAATATTTATCAATCAAACTTATGTTTATATTCAACACCCCATCTTAAACTTAAGTTTCCTTTTCTTGAAGATACAAAATTATACCCTCCAAAATAAAATAGTTACACTTTAGTCATAGGTATGACAAACAAAAAAAAAAAAAAAAAATATACATACATGATACATACATATAATATATAACACAGAATATATATTATACTACCTGATATAAATCATACATATACAGTATATACCATATATCAATAATACCATACCATAATCAAATTGAATCAATATACACAAATAATATATATACCATATATATAAATCAGTTACCATTCAAATCTTGTAACCTCTAATAATTTTGAATCTATTTAACTTTCTTTATTGACAGGTTTAGTAAATATATCAGCAACATTATCATTTGTAGGCACATAATGTAAAATAACACTATTATTTTGAATTTGAGACCTTATGTAATGATATTTAATATCAATATGCTTTGTTCTTTGGTGGTGCACTTGAGTTTTAGCCAACTCAAGTGCTCCTTGATTATCAACATATAAGGTCACTGATAATTCACTACAACCTTGCATATCTATCAGTAATTGTTGCAAAAATTTTGCTTCCTTAATGGCAAATGTTAACGCTATATATTCTGCCTCACATGAGGACAAGGCAACACAATTTTGCTTCTTAGATTTCCAAGAAATTAATGGACCATTATCATTCAACTGGAAACAATAACCTGAGATACTCTTTCTGTCATTAGAGCGTCCCCAGTCTGAATCACAAAATTCAAATCATTACAAGACTTTTGAAATGTTAAACCATAATCTAGTGTGCCTTTAATATATTTTAAAGCAAACTTAAGTTCAAATGGACATTGGTAGGCTTAGACATATACTGAGACAGTTTAGAAACCACGTAACATAAATCTGGCCTAGTACAAGTCATGACATATATTAAGCTACCAACAATTTCTCTATAATTTTGGATCAATCAATTCCTTGGAATCAGAAACTATATCTTTGTTCACACACACATCGCATGGAATCAATTTAGGATTACAATTGGTCATATCAAATCTACGCAATATTCTTTCCAAATATTTTGTATGGTTCATTTTGATACTATCACCTTCAAACTGAAATTCAATACCTAAGAACCAATTTAATTGACCTAAATCTTTCATTTTAAATCTTTGAGACAAAGAAAATTTGACATCATTAACAGTATTTAAATCACTAGCAGATATAACTAAATCTACCCAAACAATTATTATGCCTAAATCATCTTTGTTTCGTATAAACGCAATGATCACAAAATGACTGCTTGAAATTTTGACTAATAAAAAATCATGAAGTATATTATTCCAATTTCTACCACTTTGTTCAAGTCCATACAAAGATTTATTTAGTTTACATACAAGTCGTTCATCATTTTTCATTGTTTTTACAAAACCTTCAGGCTGCTCAACAAATAACTCGCAGTCTATGTCAGCGTTAAGGTAAGCTGTCTTTACGTCCATTTGGTGGACAACAAAACCATTCTGGACAGCTAACTGCATGAGTAAATGGACTGATGTAATACGGGCAGTTGGAAAATGTTTCTACATAGTCAATGTTTTCAATTTGGGAATAACCTTTCGCCACATAACGAGCCTTGAATTTTTCTTCATTGTTTGGTCCTAGCTTCACGGCGTAAACCCACCTTCCACCTACTACGGATCGATCCTTAGGCGCTGGTACAAGTTCATATGTATCATTTTCTTCTAGGGATCTTATTTCATCATTCATTGCATTTTTCCACTTAAATGCTTCGGGAGATGCAATGGCTTCATTGTAAGTCCTAGGAATATTACTGACTCTATAACAGTAATCAATAGTGCAGCTTGCACCGTCTAAGCTATCTGGGTCCACATAATCTTCCAGATATTTGGTGCATTCCGTCTTCTCTGTGGGTGCTTTTGGTTTTCCTTTTCTGTCTTTGGCTCAACTTCACCTTCTAAATTTCTTATAGGGGTTTCAACTTTTTCATTTTCTTCTGGGGTTCTACGTTGTATAAAATCTAATGGATCATCATGGGTAACTTCATGTTGTTGGTTCACTTCATGAAATCTGACACATCTTACTCTTCTAACTTCATCTTTCTCTGGAAAGTATACCAGGTAAGCAGGACTGCTAACATCATAGCCTGTAAAAACTCCCTGCTCACTTCTTGCATCCAATTTTTGCTTCTTTTGTACATAGGCAAAACAATTGCAGCCAAAAGTGTGCATATTACTGATGTCAGGTTTCCTTTCATGAGACATTTCATGAGGTGTCTTCCCAGTTCTTTGATTAAAGCATCTGTTTCTGGTGTATGCTGAAGCTCTAACTGCATAATTCCATAGTTTCTTTGGTAATTTTGCTTCTAATATTAAGCATCTGGCCATTTCAAAAAGGCTTCTCCATGTCCTTTCAGCAGTACCATTCTGGTGCGGCGAGTAAGGGGCTGAAAATTCATGTTTAATTTTATTACTCACCATGAGAGACTTGAATTCTGAACTGGTAAATTCTGTCCTAAATCTTTTAACAGAACCATATGGAGCGATATCAGCCAAAAATCTTGCTGTAGCAGAAGTAGCATCACACTTACTCCTTAAGAAATAAACAAATACTACACTTGTATAATCAACAAATATAATTGCAAATCTAGATTTTTCTCTTGAAATTGGATCTATTGGGCCCGCTAAATCACAATGTATTAATTCTAAACGTTTGTTAGCTCTTTTATCAGGTTCTCTACATCTGTATTGGCACATTTTTCCTTCAACACAGGTTTTAGTTAAAATTGTCTTTACCAATAATTTTCATTCCTTCAACAACTGACTCAAGCTTCAACAGATCTTTGACATTACAATGTCCTAAAATTTTATGCCTTTCTTCAAGAGTGCATTTTTTGTTTTCACATTGTTCAAAAAATATAATTTTCCAGATTTTTCTATATCAAACATAGTACCATGTGGAGCTATCAGTTCTGCGGAATTAGGGTAAAATTTTAGATACTCCATTCTCTGTTGCAGCTTGAACAGAAAATATCCTGCTTGTAAGAAGGAATACACAATGTATCTTTAAGGGTAACTTTCCTTTTCTTACCTTGAGAGTCCCTAATAACATTATTAGCATCACCTCTGGCAGACACAATGCCATTGGATCGGCTTCCATCAGCAAGCTCAATAAAATGCTTTGATGAATCAAAATCCTTATCCAAATTTTGATTTATCCCTAAGTATATGAGCAGTTGCTCCACAGTCAATCAACATATTGCATGAATCTATCTCATTATTGTGTTCATCAAAAGTTACACTGGTATTTACTTTGAAAATAAAATATTCATCTTTTCTATTATCATCCACAACAAGGCTCAGAATTTTTCTTCCTACAGAATTCTGTATCATGGGTTACTTTTACAGAAGTCACACCATCTACTAAATTTTAAAGAACTATCTTTATTTTTACACTGAAACTTTTTGTGTCCAGGTTTTCCACATGAGTAACACCTTAATTTTGAATTATTATTGACATTAGATTTGACTTTCATGGCAGATTATGCGCATGGGTTTTTCTTGGATGCACACTTAAGACATTAGCTTATAAGTGTCGTCTCCCTTTCATTTAAGATGGGAAGAACGCTTATATTAGATAATTGCGGACCTGTATTTGTTGCAAGTTATTGCATACTATTATACGCAGTTCGTTATTGGTTCAGTTTTACAGTTTTATAAGGCGCCTTAGTTTTTACGCGGGTAACGCTTGGTCTCCCAGATTGTTTTTCACCACTGGTTACTTCGAGGACTACGACAAACGGAAACTTTTGTTTATCGTTTTCCTTGTGTATTCATTCCTTGCTGTCGTGTAATTACATTTCATCTCGTTCGTCTTTTGCGTCTGTTTTTCGACATTTATTTCACTCCTACATATTCACCGTTTTAGGTCCGGCCTCGTTAACGCGGTTGTTAGGATGCCAGAGGGATCATCTTGTTTGGTAGCTTCCCACCCCTCTGCTAGGTGCATACGCAAATGCTGGTCATCAGAGAGCACCATCCATATGAAAGTTAATGAATACTTGGTGTTTGACGTCGGTAGACCGGTGCCTAGGTCTTCCTCCTTTGGACCTTGTCCCTTTAAAGAGTTTCGGGGTTCGATCTCTCTCTTGCTAGTACCCACTCAGAATTCTCCCGCTCTTACCTTTACTTAAGTTTCATCTTTTGGAAGGAGCCGAGCCATTTGTGGTTAAATGTGGAGTGAAGAAATGCCTTTCCATAGTTTGGGACTGTGAGGCTACTATGAAGGTTTCGAAAAAAACTGACTTTAGACCTTGCCAAAAAGTGTGAATTGCAGAAGCTGTGAATAAATTTTATGGGACACGGTCTTTCCCCAATACTTAGTGGGCTCCCTCTTGATCCTCTGCTCTGTATCGCCGCTTCCCATATCCAACTTTCACCTTCATACAAGGAGGCAGCAGCTTTCCTCGTGGATCATTAAAAATTTATACACACCATGGGTGGATCCAGAGGGGGGGGTGGCAGGGGGCTTAATTGAAGCAACGTGGACGTAAGCATTCGGACGTTTTACCTAATTTCGTTTAACCAGGATGTATGGGACCTCCAAATTAAGCTCCCTGGACCCCGCCTATGATACACGCCACATACACCCACCCTCACCACACATCCCTTTTTCGCATCATTCTCATTGCCTCCTCCCACTCCATACCACGTTTAAAACTGCCTTCACACGGCCTTCCTCTCTCACGCGGCTACTTCGTAGCAATGTCCGCAACACTGCTTCCTGTAGATCAGTGAAGTTAAGCGACATTGGGTCTGGGTAGTAGGGTAGTAGTTGAATGCGGGGAGTGGGGGGGGGGCGTCTTCCTCCGCGTCCAGATGATTACGGAGGAGGTTAAATACCCCACCCCTACGCTTAACAGCCGCCTTTGATAAATGTCCACATGCGCTTGTCAACCTCTGCAACTGTTCCTTGCGTATACCAAACAGAACTACATCATGTACATACAGCAAATGAAATAATGCTCATTCGTTACCATTTACCCTAAACAGAACACACTTCAATAGGGTGGCCCACTTTTCAATTTTTTTTTGAAAAGTATGTGATCGTGGTTTTTCCCATTACACTGGCCAACAAAATGAAACTTTTTTCCTCATCACAAACATGATCACACTTTTCTTAATGCATTTTTCGCGCTGATTCCGAATCTGGTTTTATTTTTTTCTAGCACGTATAGTTATATAGATACACTGGTTTTGATATTTTTAAGTTTTTGATATTGCTATAAGAAAATTTATGGATGTATAGATCACACTTAGGAATGCTAAACAACAAATACATCATATACCTTATTCAGGGGCGTACCTAGCGTTTGTGCCGCCCGGGGCGGTCGTAGAATTTGCCGCCCTTAAACAACATACAATTCCAAGACTTCCAAAAATTTCAAATCGAGACGCCATGAGCGAAGCGAGCGACGCGATTGTAGCGAGCGTCTCTAAGGTAGTGGGTCTGGGGTGAGTGGTAGCTCCACCAGCGGGGTCCGGGGCGGAGCCCCTGCCGCCAACGAAAGAAAGAAAAAAGAAGAAAGAAAAAGAAAATATAAAGAAAGATTACAATTACATCCATTTATTTTGTTTTGATTGCAGAAAAAAAACACCAACAACAACAAACGCGATAATTTTAAAAGTTAATTTTTCTGGCCTTCCTCTCCGCAAAATCTTTAATCACACCATCAAAATCTATTTCTTCGGCAAGGTCACGCTCAATGGAAAGTATTGCTAGATCAGTTAGCCTTGTTTGATTCATTGCTGCCCTAAGGTAGTTCTTGATTAACTTTAGTTTAGAGAACGACCGTTCGCAGCTCGCAACACTAATGGCACGAGTCAGAAACACACAGCAGTACGACTATATTTGGTAATGAGTCACCGAAATTATAGTTTTGAATGAACTGCAGAAGTTGCGAAGGACCTCCCATCTCTTTAGTTCCAGCAGCCGCCACAAAATGTTGCAAGCTTTTCCTCTCGACGAGGAACTCGTCTTTCTCTATATCCTCATCAACATCATCTAACTGGCAATCATATTCTTTATCTAACAGGTTTGAAGGTGTAAGGAAGTCGTATTTCTCTGAAAGACCATGAACTTGTTCAAATCTAGAAGATATTTCTTCAATCAGCCTGTCTAGCACAGACAACATTTCTCTTCTAAGCTCAGCTTCGATATTTGACAACCGCGCACTTGGCTTCGCGACCTTGGCTTGGATTCACCAAAAAAATGCCGCCCCCAAAAACGTGCCGCCAGGGGCGGACCGCCCCTACCGCCCCCCCTAGGTCCGCCACTGACCTTATTCAATGTACTTATAAATAAAGAATATATACATTATTTTATTAAAAGAGCTGAGTGTGATATTTCCTTTTGTAAATTTGGCCTGGATTGTCACGATACAGCATCCAACAATGGTCCGCCATCATGCTTTCATTCCAATATCCTTGGTAGCGCTTCTCCATCATCTGAATATCTTGATGGAAGCGCTCTCCTTGCTCGTCATTCACTGCACCAAGGTTTTCAGGAAAGAAATCTAAGTGGGAATGCAGGAAGTGAATTTTTAACGACATTCGACACTCCATTTCTTTGAAGGCATCAAGGAGGTTCTTGACTCCATCCTTATACGCAGGTGACTTGTTGCTTCCAAGAAAGTTTTCACATATCCATTTGAACGCCAGCCAAGCCTTCAATTCCAGCGGACTTAGGACTTTTTCAAATTCAGTGTCATTCAAAACCTCCCTTATTTGTGGCCCAACAAAAATTCCTTCCTTCAATTTTGCTGCAGTAACCTTCGGAAATTTCCTTGAAAGGTATTGGAACCCTTCAGAATTGACTTTACCCATTGCTTTAACAAAATTCTTCATTAAACCAAGTTTAATGTGAAGAGGTGGCAGATAGATCTTTTGGGGATCCACTAAAGGGACAGACTGGACATTGCTTATCCCTGGGACATATGTATACCTAAGTGGCCAGTGACTTTTGGTGTAATGTTCTATAGTGGCGCGACTGTCCCACAGGCAAAGGAAACAAAATTTTGTGAATCCTGACTGCATACCCATAAGCATTCCTATAACTTTTAGATCTCCACAAACATTCCATTGATGACTGTCGTATTTGATTGCCTTAAGTAGTATATCCATATTGTCATATCTCTTTTTAGATGGACGGAATGGGCAATGGGGATGGATGGCATTATATTACCATTATGAAAAAGAACTGCTTTCAGGCTTCTCTGCGACGAATCAATAAAGAGGCGCCACTCAGATGCCACATACGTCTGAGATATGGCTGTAAATAGTCCATTGATGTCATGGCAATAACAGAGGACCGTCTACTGAAAAGAATGCTGTTAATTCAAAATTCCGCTTTCGGTAGTAACTAATACGAACATTGTTCTCAAGTAAATTGTTCTCCTTTAGTCTTGAGGCGAGAAGCTCTGATTTCTCTTTAGACAGCGATAATTCTCTAACAAGATCATTCAACTGTCCTTGGGTTAACTTTTTAGGTTCTAAATTCTACCTTCAAAAGTGTACTCTGGTTCTGTAGATGGTCCGGAAACGCCAGTTGCACCTTCATCACTTTCCATGTCATCTATGATAGAATCTAGCCTATCACTTGGGGGAATTGGAATGGGCAATGTTTCATCATGTTTTACTGGTCTACGTGCTGAATCCAAGTTTGGATATACAATCTGGTGTTTTTTGTTGGCAGAAAACCCCACTAAGTTCACGCTACATAACAGTCTTCATGATGATATCTCGGCTCCCTCCATATCATGGGTATGGCAAATGGCATGAAGCTTTCTTTTTGTTAAGCCAATCACGTAATCCATTTGAACAGCCAGAACAGATTTGATGTGGCGCCCATGGTTTATCTTGGTCACCTAGATGGCAACCAAGTATAGCTTGTGTATTTTCTTAATGTCGGTTGTAATACTTCGTCGCTGTGTTTTAGTTTGAACTGGCCGCATACGAAACAGAACTTGTCGGGGTCATTCTTACATTGTCGAGGCATGTTGACTGACCTGAGCAAACTATAAATTCAAAAAAAATGTACACCAACTTGACACAACAAGTTCTTGGACTGGACTGATCTTTTGACACACAAAGCACGGCGTTGTTGCCTGATCACAATGCTGCTAGACGTAAAAGCTCTCACCTGAAATACATATGTATAATTAAGATAATTGAAATAAATAAGATGAATAAACTAAAAAAACACAATAAAATGAACACAATCAAATGTTGAAATATTATTATTTTGCCTATTTAAAATGGTTAAATCTGTGTAGTTATACAGGGTGTCCCAGAATTAACTATCTATTTCAATGAAATCGGACAAATTTTTTAAACACTTTTATTTATGTTTATCATGTTTATCATGTTTAATGTGTTAAAAATGTATAAATTTCTAAATTTTTTTCATAATTTTATTTTCATAATTTTTTCATAGTTTCTCAGTTTTATTTTTAGAATGGTAAAGAGACTCTCCAAAAGTTAACGTGTGGCTTGGAATGACCAAATCCAAAATTTATGGCCCATTCTTCTTTGCGGAAGCAACTGTAACAGGTACCGTCTACCTTGATATGCTTCAGCAGTTTCTCGAACCACAGCTTCTTGATGATGGCATTCTTGATAATGTTGTGTTTCAACAAGATGGAGCACCATGTCATTATGCACTAATTGTTCGAGAATACCTCAACAGACGCCTTCCGAATCGGTGAATTGGACGTGGAGGACCTCGACCTTGGCCTCCGCGTTCTCCGGATTTGACACCCCTGGATTTCTTTGCATGGGGTTTCATAAAAACAAAGGTTTATCGCCAAAAGATCAATAGTTTAGCTGAACTTAAAGAACGCATCCAGTTGGCAGTGCGGGAGATAACACCTGAAATGCTTCAAAATTTGTTTCGCAGCGCTGAGGATAGATTTGAAATTTGCAGAGATACAGACGGTGCACATGTTGAAACTTCTCAATAAAGTTTTGACTTATGATTTATAAATCTATTTGTTTTTGTATCATAATTTAGTAATAAACACGAAATTGTCAGTTTTTATTACATTTGTCCGATTTCATTGAAATAGTTAATTCTGGGACACCCTGTATATGCCTTCATCTTGAAAACTATACGTGCTAGAAAAAATCTGAATGCAGTTTTGGAATCAGCGTGAAAAATGCTATCCAGCCACCACAAATTTTACTCTTATGAAAAATCTTTGTTGACCAGTGTTATTTGGCACTATACTAGCACATTGGTACCATTTTTACAAAAATTGATCAATATTTAGGGGTCTCGCATCGACCTTGAAATTACTAGTTTTTTTTTAAAAAAATGCGTACTTTTTAAATTTTTACCGAATCAAGATAAATCATTAAGTAGGGATGTTTTCTGAATCCTCTTAATGAGAGAAGTCGTTTGGTGTGCCTGCCAATGTCATACGACTAACGGTTTAAAGGTTGTGCCTTTATACAGGTAATACCAATGTGCTAGTATAGTGCCAAATAATGGGAAAACCACGATCACCTATACTTTTCAAAAAAAATTGAAAAGTGGGCCACCCTACTCTTCAAGCCTTCTCAGCTTTCCGTTACCCACTGAGTTACCGGAGTTGGCTTGGCATTGATATACTACCACCGACTCCAAGGAAGATATCATAGTTCTGACTCGAAACCACTTGTTTGTGTTGGGATTACGACATCTGATCGACTCGACATTCTATGGACAAGTATATTGTGGCTCAGCTTTTTTTTTTTTTTTAAACTACCTTCGCAACATCTACGATCATATGACAGAGGACCTGTAGCTTTACGTGGGATCTGAATCACTGGTCGCTACATAATTTGGATGCAGAGGACGGTCCCCCATCCAACTACCCTCCAGACCCAGTGTCGCTTAACTTGGCTGATCTCCAGGAAGCGGTATTAAGACATCAGCCACGACGTAGCCCGAGATTAAGTAGGGTTTTTTTTTTTGTCGATGTTGTGGTCTTGTTGGTTATAAGTCCGCTCGTGTTGTATAGGTATTCATTTACCTGTTCTTGTTTCACTTTACAGACTACTATTCCCTGGTGGTCACGCTTATCAAGTGCTTTGGCAAAATGTGTATATTAAATCAAAGTTTGGATTGTTTTCAGAGCATCAGTGATGATAGTGATTAGTCAAGTGATTAATATGATCTGCCAGCAAAAATTAATTCTGGTTCTCATAGAATTTGACTTAGATATCCACACATTTTTTCTTTTAAGATTCTTCCCATTATTTTGGTAAAGTGTGATGTCAGCAACGGGTCTGTAGCTTATTTTACATACATACATACATACATACATACATATACATATAATTGAGGGGTCCCGCGTCTTGAGGTACCTAAGTGCCAAAATTAAAATTCGTCAGAAATCGCCTCAAGTTCAGCAATATTCTGGC